>JARHVA010000160.1:2937500-2987500 GCA_037957365.1 Torreya grandis | reverse complement strand
CTCAAAAAATACTTACATGGACATCAACATTACTAGTTGAATAAAATGGAACATTACTTCTCAAAGAAAATTCATTTCTAAGTTTCTTTCTCAAATCACCGACTTCAAAATGTGCTTGCACACATGACTTTCAGTTGAACACATGCATTTACACATTGCAAAAGACTACCTTTCCATTCTAACCTTATAAAATGTTTATTCTTTTCTTTGTCTTATCACCCATGCCAAATCAAGGTTAATCTCACTGAACACCACATTGCCATCAAAGATGATTTATTATTTTATCCATGACTTGTTCTCTATTTTCTCAAGCTTGAAGTTCCTGTAAGACCCATTCTCCATACACATTTCACTCCACCAATAATATAAAAATAAAACAAAAACCAAATTATTCACCAACCAATCTAGTCTTTGATGGGAAGAAACTTTGATCACATTTAAAAATATTTACTTCAAATGAGAGTCATATAATTTTATAGTAGCATTTTTCTCTTAACCCAAAAGAGGCATTGTATGCAATCATCCTACCCACATTCCAATATGGTGGAGCCATTGATCTTTCTAATAGTTGATGAAAACTTCTTGAGATGCATATTTTTCCATGAATAGATTTATGTCATAAACTATTGCAAGGTGTTAGAATGTGCAATATTTTGTGAAGGGTTACTATTAGCAAGAAAAAGAGAAGAAATGATTGAGCTATTTATAAGGGGGGAAATGAAATTTAAACACATAATGTGTAATAAATTCATGATAATATGTTAGTGTGTAGGTATCAAAATTTTCCAAATGATAAATATCTAATTCCTTGATCAACAAGTATAGTTAAGTTATCAAAACTTACTTTGAAATTTATTGTACCCAAGAAGGTGTGAAAAGTTTTTTTTTAGTTAAAATTACGAAATATGAAAAAATGGCTCACATACCATCAAGTTTATTCATTCATATGCTGATTTTAATTTCCACTTTTTTACATTCAATATGAAATTTTACAAGATTCCATTCTTGTTTTTGTTACATTCAATTGTTTCATCCATCCTTCTTTAGGTAAGTGCATGCACATGTTTTAATTTATTATTTTATTTCGATATACATATGCATTCACATCACATGTGCACATTAAACTGGGTGTATTATGTAGGCACCAAGTTTTGATACAATACCTATTTACATTAGGTCTTTTCTTTGTTTTAAAACACTTGGTCTAGTTTTGTAAATTTGGCTCTTTTGAAACACATTTCAAACTAGATTACGTTATATCTAGTCTTTTTAGATCAAAATATCCTTAGATCCATATTTTATCATCTTATGGATCCCAATCACCCACTTTCTAATCAACCTCATCTCCACTATTATCATTTATTACACCTACAATAAGAATGAAAACCTTTCAATTTTGTCCCATATAAAATTAATAGCCTATTGGTTCCATGTTATGCCTTTTATGGGTCCTTCCACCTTGGCCTAATTTCAAAAGCCTTTGATTTCACTTATCACAGTACTCCATAATTGGGCATTACATGTCTTATTTTGGAAATCCCTACAGATATATATATATATATATATATATATTCCTAGTAATTGACCAAATATCAATGCAATGACAAATCATTCTAAGTTATTGAGTTGTACATTCTTCCTATTTATTGTGAAACTTATCAAGGAGCCTGCATATTGAGCTAACATTGATTTTTTATCATCTTCAAGTCATTTTCCATTATCATATTATACCAAAATAGGGTTTATGAAAATGTTCATGTAGTTGTATTGGATTTTCTATGGATGAAATGTGGAACCTTTTTCTAAATTACACTTCACTCACATACACATGATAAATACATTGACTCTGATTCCAAGTGTGTGGGATATGTAGTTGAAACTCCTTAAGGGGTAGCTCATGTCAGCTAACCTTAAAACACTTTTTATATTTATACTTTTGAGGGCTAGGTCAAGGAGAGAAAGAGAGACAATTCAACCTATTACACCTATAAATTTTGCATAATGATCACACAACCCTACTTGACATCAACTTGTAAACCTACTGATAAAATTATAGAGTAAAGAATAAAGTAAATGACACATTTAGTGGTAGGGTACATGTTTAACAATAATAGGTGGTATAAATTTGATGACCTGCTAATTATGTCTTGTATGGATTTGGTGTAACATTGATTTTGTCTCAGTGATAATCACTAGTCAAATTTCACATCTAGCAATAAAGTCACCTGTAGAGCCTATATCAAGTTTTAAAAATTGAGAATGGGACTCAGGGGTGCTAAATTCTAGTCTTCTTTATGTTTTCATTGTTATTATATGCTTTAATCATTTTATTTCTCTATTTTTTCATGTTTTTAGCCACTAAGTTAAATAAAATTATAATCTTAGAATGTAATATCCTAAATATCCCTTATGCATTAGTTTAAATTATTTTTGCATGTGGTAATTACCCTAAAACCACAAATATTTAAAATCATAATATCCCTATTTGTATCTTATATTTTGTCTATCAAATTAGGAAGCCATGAATCATCTAAAGTTTGCTATAGGCAAACTCATCTTTGCTCCTACAAAATGCCAAATTAAAAAGACCCAATCAGTCTCTTAATAGATAAAAATAATAAAAAACATAAGAAAAATCTAAAAATTATAACTATGTTGGCCATTTTGACAATGTATCATCGAACATGTACTAAATATGAATATCATCAATCATCTAATAGTATGTCATTGACTATTTCCACCATGTTTCACTATATTAGCCATTTTTACAAACATCATCAACCATTTCTACATAACTACAATGGCCATTTCTTTAAATCAACTACATCGATCATTAGACAAAACTTTCTCAACCATGTTATAATTTCCAACCTGTAAAATGTCATCAATTAGGTTGATGATGTTTTATAGGTACATAACCTTATTTATTACTCCTATTTTTTTCACTTTTGTTTGAATGTCATTTTGATAAAATCTCATTACCCCTCTCTTGATTCTTTTCATTTGGATGATTTTTGGGGCAAATTTTGGTAGGCATATTTTTTTCGATGTTATATTTTCCTATTATACCATATTTACCTATAATGGAATTAAATGCAAAACCTACTTTAATTATAACTCTTCTACATCATCTAGGCATTGTGTCTTTTTGTGCCAAAAATCGCTGTCCCAAAGCTAAAATATCTCTAAATCTATAAATATAAATATAAAAAATGAAAGGCATATGTCCTATTTAAAGCTTCCAAATCAAAATTTTCAAACTTTTGAAAATTATCTCTTAAATTCTATATATTGGCCATATCTTTCTTACCATAGCTCCTATCAACATACCAAAAGAAGTGCTACAATCTTTTTGCCTTAATAAATTTAATGGTATCAATGGAATATTTTTTAAAAAATTAGGAAAATCACTTATTTTATAGGCCCGAAAGACATGTCTTAGAAAATCTTTGGCATCTTATGCCATCATGCATCTTATAACTATCTAGGTAGGTTAAGATACACATGCTTATTTATTTATCTTCACTTATCTTATATTTACCCCCATTTATTACAACACTTGCATATTTATCTTTATGGTGTTATATTATTTTTCCAAAGCACCATCATGTTTTACACGATTGTGACACATGATGAGATTTGGTTGGGCATATGTAAATATCATATTTTCACTTACACATAATTTTATGTCACAAGACTTGTCAATTTATTAATCTACTTGAGTGTATGTCCTAAAGAGTACATTGAGATTGAGGTGCACTAGTTTGTGGCACTTCATGATATATTTTATCATACTTATCCATATTTACTACCACTTTCATTCCTAGCATGGAGGTTCGCACTCTCTCTTTTTCCCCTTTATGCATGTTTATCTAATGTCATTACCCTGATCAATTACATCTTGTAGTTTTTACCAAGTTGGTTGATCTCATCAGCCATGTCGATGACATACTATGTTTGCTAGACACTTTTATATACCATCAGTTAGACCAATGACGTGGGATAAGTTTTATTTTTGAATTTTAAAGTTTGGATATGTATTTATAGGATTCTTATTTGATATTTCTCAAAATATAGACATCTAATATACTTTTATCTCATAGGTAGGTCCACCTATGTAAGAATAAGAAGAATTAGCATAAGGATTTTACACTTGAGGAAGACTAATTAGCGTAAGGACTTGAATATTTTAAGAAGAGACACTAAACCAACAAGTTATACTTAGTCTTTGAAGACCCCAACTTGGGTCTTCTTCTTTCCATCTTGACTTCACTCACAACCATTTCTTGCAAAATATCACTTGAGCTAAGGGGGATATTAATGCACTGACAAGTCAACCTAAGATAAGTATCTTAACCCTATACTCTTTATTTTATACTTTAGTGGTTAAATTATATTAGTTTAGATACGTTGTGGATACCATCTAATAACATTGTATTTTATTTAATTATCTTTTATACCTATTAGTTATCATATAATGACATTTTGGATCTAGTTAGGTCTAAACTTGATTTCTTTTATGTAGACTCCCAATTTATATCTCTGGCAAGCTCCTTTAATCATGAGCCTTATATATAGCCACAAACTGCTTTCTAGACCAATGTATTTTATGCATGTTGGATCTAGTATGGCCTTTTATATTTTTCTATTTTAGAGGATCCTTATTTTCTCAACCATTATTGACATACACATAGGTTTAATTATCCTACTAACATTTGAAGAAAATAACTTTTTTAGGCATCTATGTGAAATTTTAGAAAGACAAGAAAGGTTTTTAGAGCCTTAGAATTGATGAAAAATGTTGTCAAATCAATATTTGTATGTTTTTTATTTATGTAAATTTGTAGTGTATAGTTCTAGTTGCCAAGAATTTTGGGTTTATGGTTCTGATGAGGTGCTCAAGTCTTTACGATTTTTCTAGGCTCTCACTTTCTTACCCTAAAAACCTTGATCTAATTGTTAAATTATGAAATGTTTCAATTTTTTTTTCAAAAATTAGATATTAATTTAAACCCTTATCTTCTCAATTATTATATTAAAATTAAGAAAATAATTAAATTTGATTTTATTATTTTTAATCATATATTTATAAATAAATTTGATTTAGATCTATTTATTCATATTATAACATGTTAAAATTACATATTAATTGAAAGGGTTATATTCTCCCAAATAAATTTAAGTGAATGAATACCCAAAGTAAAGTGAACATTGTGAAATAATTTTTAAAAAAACATGTTAAACACATAGAAAAGATTTACCCCACGTAAGTTTAGGGCTTAGGCAATTTAAAAAATCGACACTGAGTCATTATCAATTCTTATGATGAGAGTAAAATGTGATGTAGAGCATGTACTATGAAAGAAATCAATTAATTCCAACCATAAGATGTTCTAAAGTTAAACATTCTTATATGCACAAATTATTTATTTATTGTGCTTTACGATTAAACAATGTATATGTGTTGATGCTAGTACATATGTCATTAGCATATAATTTTTCTACTCTATCCAATAAAAACCTTTGACAAGATCTATTATTTTAACAATTTTAAAATTTAACACCTAAAAATTAAATAATATTTTCTTACATGATTTTGTATAATATTATATTTATATCAATATAAGAATTATAATTATTTTAAGGGTAAGTGCATGGATTTGGGGGATAATTATGTGGAAATTATCCTTAATTTGATCACATTAATTAATAACATGACCATGTTATTTAATTAACGTGGTCAGGTTATTTGAATCTAATCTCAAGATTATTGAACCATAATGCGATCACGTCATATTAAAAAATAACATTATCATGTTATTAATGCGATCACATTATTAATATGATTGCCTTTTTAAATATGATTGAATTATTATCATTTACAATAATGTGATCATGTTAATAACATGATCATGTTACCTATGTGTAAGAAAAAAATAAAAAAGGAAACCTAAATGCAAAAATACTCCTTTTACATTTGAGTTCCCTTGCTCTACCATAGCTTTCACAATCATGTTTTGATTAGAAGACTCTAGAGAGTGTTAGGAAGCTACCAAATTCATCCCACAAACTTATTGATCGATGATGCCACCACATAGGAGAGGTAAGTGATTGGAATCTTCCCTAGTTAACCCTAATTTTTCATTATTTTCATTGTTAACCCTAGTTTTTAATTGTCATTTTTTATAATAGCTCATCTTGCTAACCCTTCCAACCCTCTACACAACCCTCTGATTACTCCACCTCCTAACCCTCCACAAAACCCTGTTGTTCCTCTTATCCCTCCACCTAACCCTCCTATAGTTCCCCAAAACCCCTTGGTAGTCAAGAGGTTTTTATTGACAACATTGTGGTAAACAAACTTGAAATTGAAGAGTTAATTGATAGAATAACGGATCCCAATTTGATTAACTCCCATCTCACCTAGCTAGTCAATTCTCTATAGACCTTACTAGGTCAAATTGACTATATAACAAGTTAAATTGATTAACTGACCTCATATAGGGATACTTACAAGGCATATTATGCTAACAAGTTATCATTACTTCAGGTTAAGAACAAGGATATTTCAAAAGTTAACATTTGTGCCTTATTCATTGACCTAACCACCAATGCCCCATTTCTCATAATTGTTAAACATTTTCCTATCCATCATTGTGTACTTAACTTAATCATGACCAATTTTTGGGATCAATAGTGGCTGGTCTTTGATTGTCCACCATGTAACAACCATGAGGTCTCGATATATTTTTTGAGTAAACTCTACTGTGAGTTTTTCCTTAACAATATTCCCAATTATTTTGATTTTAGTGAGCTTTAGGGCTAAGGAAAAGGCTCTACACAAGATCAACCAAGTACACATTATGCACTTAATTAGCCTATGTAGATATATATCTAAAAGCCCCTTGACCCTTAGATCCCCTCTTTAGTTCAATATATCATGGAGATAGACACTCTTTATGGTCTTAGTTCACTCACTGATACACTAATTTATCATATGAGTAGGCTTTTATAGAGTGATGTTATAGATACACCATAGACAACCCAACCCCAACCCTACCATTTTAGTCTGTGTGGATTTATGTGCATAAGACCTTTTGATGATGATGGCATCAGTGGTTCAGATGTCTTAGATCATATTCTTAGGAGTGATGAGTTTTTAGCACACACATATGGTGTGTAGACATTAGTCACCACACAGATGCAGGTATATTTCATACAAATGTCATGTTAAATTTAAGTTATATTTACAAATTTAATTTTCAAGCTAATGATTTATTTATTTATAAATTTAATATAATATATATGTCATTTTTTATGTTGCAGGAGGTGATGGTTCCCTCATCATCAAGTTAGTATTTACAATTTTGATTTGTCATGATCATTGTTTACATATTCTGATCTCGCTATTGGGTAATTCATGACTGCATCAACCTCTATTAGGATGACACCATTTACCTAAATAGAGGTAAAAATTATTTAAATATATGTTTTTCTATTTGCATATATTAGGATTGCAATTTTTTAATATATATGTTTTGCTCTTTGCATGTAATTTACTTCTCTTCTCAAGAATTAATGAAAAAATAACACAATCAAAAACATAACAGTCATGAATGGTCTTATGTTGGACCATCCTTCATTTTGATTAACATCATACATTGTTCTTATAGGGTCATTGATTGAGGATGTATACATTGCATTCATATATTTTACCCATTACCCATATGGTAAATTTTATCTTTCCATTACCCAAGGTAAATACACTATTTTAAAAGAAATCTATTGCATGCTTCTAGGGATAGGACATTATTTATTAATAAATCATGAATCACATTTTTACATAACATATTTGAAGATTACCTATAAATATACACCCATTTTCCTAGTGGAATTGAGCTTGGAAGTGATAATATCCTATTAAATGTGAGTCTCGTTCATATACCTCTTTCCCAGAGACTTTCCTAATAGTGCAAACTAAAATTCCTATGACCATATTGCATCTAAAATGATAAGGACACAAATTTGAATTGAATTCACATGTAGCATAAATACTTCCTCCTCTTTGATATGGGTGAACACAAACAATCCCTTTTCTCTCTTTCTCGTATATATTTACACACCCAACATTTGTATAATATTCATGTATATATATTTTATGATAGGAGTGTGAAATAAATATCCCACACTAATCCACTTAAACAACCATCTCCAATGAATAATAAGGAACTACTATAATCATCAATTCCATACCCAACACATACATCCTTATGATTAGGCTAGGATTTAGAATGAGTGTCAAAACCCACCCACCAGTTGCCTAAATCATTTCTAAAAAAGGAGAGATGATTGTCAAGCATGTCTACTCTTTATTCTCCTTCCTTGAAAAATGATAATAAGATCAAATGACCTTGTAAGACCATACAAAAAAGAATTAGTTATGAGGATCCTACCTACGTCAAACCCCTATTTTTAGACAAGTAATAAATCAACAACCAATATAGTCGACCATGTAATATAGTATAAATTGAAGATCTTGACCCAAGTATATTTATATTTATCAATGAAAAAAACAAACTAGTATATTATATATTCCCTTTCATTAATCCTCTAATTTTGGTTTTGTTACAAGGTTGTTGCTCTAACACTTCAATAGATGGCTTATCAATTCATATCTAAGTGTAAATTCATGTGCATGCTTGTCCTCTTCTTTCCTATAATGTGTCATTGCATTCATGTACCTATATAGATAGATATTTTTTATACAAGTGCTTCTATTGATCATTTTGGTTTCCATATATAAGATTTTATATTTTATATAAACTAAGTGAGATGTTTTTTACATGAATAGTTGATGGCTAGAGTAAACACTTATCCCTTTCTACAAACTGAGATAGACATAAGCATTGTTATTATAATTTCATCTACAAAGGCACTAATAGAGGTCTATATTAGTTATTTTAATTTTGAATTGTAAAAATAGACTTCTTTTAATAATTTTAGTACATGTACTTGGGGAAAATATAACTTATGTAAATGTATTATGTATGCACGGTTGTCTTATGACAGCTAATAGTCCCATGATAGCTAATAGTCCCAGTTAGATGGTGATTTAAGAAAATTTTCATGTTCCTCCCATATTTGAGATGCCCATTCAGATAGTTGAGCCTACCATTGACATGTTTGAGTGTGAAAAATAGATTAAGGATGATCACAACCTTGAAATAACTGCACATGTTTAAATGTTTTTTTATTATAGTTTAAAATCAATTTATTAACAATTATTTGAATGTATTTTATATTAATTAATAATTTATGTATTTGAACAAGCTCAACTACAAGCTAGCTATGAGTGTAGGACCTATAGTCAGACCTTAGAGCAATCCAAGAAACTAGAGGGGTCTCCATATACTATCAGGGCATTCTAGGGACAATCTTCTTTGAGGAAGGAAAATAAAGGGAAGATATTTGATTGATAGGATATCTTACACATGAGATGTACTTTTTTGTATGAATATAAGGAAATAGATGCATTTTTGGCATTGTATCTGCATATATGACATTCAACCAACATTAGATAATATAATGGTAGATGTAATTTTTTGTATTCCTATCACGGTAATCTGTGTAATTTATATTTAGTTTTTATTTCATTGTGTTATTGTATAGTGTTATTTTGATCTTCCAAATTATTATCTATTAGATCTCATATTTAATGATTTACACAAAAATGAGGATTACAAATTATTCTTTTCAATGTTATAAATCTCAGATCTCCCATATTTTTTTATATTAAAGTTTTTATTTCATTATGTGTAGTGGAAATGACTAATGACAATCTTATCAATTAGGATTAATGTCCTTTTCTATTTTTACCTACTTCTTTTACACTTTGGATACATTTCATGGTTTCATTAGACCTCTTACAAACCTCTGGCATTCATTATCTAACTCATTTCATACATTCCATTCACAAATGTCCTCTCACTCTTTCACTATCTTCTCACTAGGAAATCTTCTTGGGTTTCAAATACCAAAACATGATATAGGTATCAAGGAGTTAGTATTATATCATAGATGTTCTGACATGGTCAAATCAAAACTACCTTAACCTATTACAATTACTCAAACACACTTTAACATTCAATTCCACATATAAGCCATAACAAGACATAACAAGGCACCCTACACAATAAAGCACTCTATAGGCCTGTGATAGCAACATGGAGTATGCCTTGTATCACAAAGAATAATTTTTAGTGACAATATGAACATATATTTAATGAGAATAAATTGTGCATAATAAAAAATACTCTACCTAGCTACACTAGAATGAATACATAGTCAAATTCATCTGATGATGTCATATTTGTAAGTTGTACTACTATTTCAACCTGATATATGTTGATTGAAATTAAATTTTTGGAACTCCAATCATCCACCCACTCTTGTGACTCACACACATTCCAAATAGAGTCCATGCATGTAGAACAAAAACATACCAGGTGTCTCATATGAACAGTCAAAGAACTTACATTTGAGCTACAAAATGAGTGGAGGTTACTTAAACCCGTTAGAGTCATACAATCCTCATACTTAGCCAAGTGTTCTTCCTCCATCAACCATAAATGTCTATGAATAGTATAATTTGGTTGAGCACCATGACAATTTTTCTCATTACACCATTCAACCATAGTTTTTGCATCTATCAAATGAACACCCTCTTCAAATTTCAACTCCTCCCTTGTAATATCTCTTTTTACACATGCTCCAACATCGTCATGTTCCCCTTTTCCATGGTCAGCCTCAGTGAAAATCCAAATGTGTTTTACACTAGTGGCAACATACATCCTGCTCAACCAATAAAATATTTGTGTATTTTTAAATTGGGATGTGTAATTATCTGACCAAATATAATATTCATTGAAAGTAATGTTCCTCTGACTCAACTATTCATAAAACTTTTCAAAACAACCTTGCACATTCTCTGAATAATGTGATATATCATCATTGATATAAAAATGGTACTCCATTAATATTTTTTGTTGTTTCTCTATACTATCATTTACATACATGAATGTTATATGCATGAATATGGTAACTTGTTATGAATTGTAATACTATGATTGAACTTCCATTTGGGGTTTGGATGTGTAATTCTCAACAAATACAACTACTAAAACAATAAAAATAGGTGGGAATGTATACTTTAATATCTTGAAATGGTCATCCAACCTTCTATCCCTGTGTGTGTGCCTTGCATACTCATAAATAATCTTTTCCTTAAATTTGACCAAAAATTTGGAAATAGGTATCTTTTTTTAACAAGCTCACACCTTCTAGATTCTTTGCCATATTTTACTTGATAAGTCACTAATTTATATTTGATTAAAACAAATAATTCATGTATAATTGCACTTGTAATCTCCTCATTGATATATTTTTTTAATATTTGTTAATCCACCACAAATGTTGCAATCCACAAATTATCATTATACATCGGGCAACATTACAATATTTGTTGCAGAATCTTAAGCCTACAACATAATATGCATCATGTAAATTTTCAAAAAATTCATCTTTTTCATCATATATGTTGGATGTTCTTAGTCCTAATGTGTACATTATAGGTCTCATCTTAATCAATTTTATCAATGAAACAAATAATTAACATCTTTGACTATCATACTCCAAACTATGAAAAAAAGTATCCCAAATTTCTTGAGCCAGTCTTATTGAATGGCAATCAAACATTTTATTATGCATTGGTTTTAAGGTATTTTCACCAAATTCAATTAAGTACTTTTCTTTTCTACACACAATTCTTAGAGGTGTTGGTAATGGTGGAATATATTGAGAGAGTGTTTCAAAACCATTATTGCTTTCATTGTTTAGATGTGGGATGACATTTTCTTCATTGTTAATTTCTTCATTATATGTTTCCATGAAATTTTATTGATGTTTAATTTCGTCATTATTTTTTTCCATCAAATTTTATTCATTCATGGGGGGTGAAACATCATACATAGACTCATCATCAACAAAATCAAAAACTTTGAACTTTGAATGTGAACTTCCAACATTAACTAATTCATTATTTTCATTTTCATTATTATTCATTTCATTATGGCCAATTTCATTATTGTAAATTTCCACATTATTTAATTGATTATATTTAATTTCATCACTGTTTAATTCATTATCATCAATTGTCTCATTATCTATGGCATTTGGTTCATTAGGATTAGGGTTTGTACTTTATCTACCATGAAGGTTTTGCATTTGTAGCTTATGCTTCTCTCTCAAGTATTATAACTCCTATGGTGTTTTGTTCTTCAACAACTTCCTCTTCTTTTTTGAACATGATATAGAACCCATCAGAAGGGACAATAGATAAATTTCAAGGGTGGGGTAAAGTACACAGGTATGCAAATCTGACAAAAGTACGTAGAGAATGTTTGCGGGGACAAAAGTCTTGAGTTGGGTTTAAAATAATAATTAATAATTATGTTTAATCTAAAATAATAATAACATGATCATGTTATGTGTTGTATAATGTTCTGGCCCATCCAAACCATTGAGAAGCTTATATTGACAATAACATGATCATATTATGTAATAAAATGATTGTGTTATTATCTATATAAGTTTTGGGGTTGGTAATTGGCAATGAGAATTGAGTGTTGCCTATGTTAATAATAACATGATCATGTTATTAAATAATGTGATTACATTATACTTAATATAGATAAGGGATTAAGGCATTAATGCATAAGGTTTATGGATTAGGGATTAGGGATTATAATTTATGTTTCAAGGTTTAGGGCTTAGGGCATGTAGGGTTTGGATTTAAGGGTGTATATACGGTCTAATCACTATATGCCATGTAAAAACCTAATTTTTATTACAAAGGATGTTAATTGGGACTAAATCAATTAGTAAATAGGGAAAGTTTTTGGTTTAAAATTTAGGGTACAATGTTTAAGGCTTAGGTTTAGGGTATACATGGTCAATCACAAAGATATAATTATTAGTTTAAATTATGTTAATTTGGTCTAAAATGATTGATTCAAGGTTTAAATAGATTATATTTATTGTTTAGAGTTTAGGGATTATGAACTTTAAGCACTAGGGCTTAGGGTATAGGTTTTACGGTATATAATATATAATCATGATGGTGATTAGGGAAAATTAGAGCTGATCAACCCCCAAATCACATTTTATAGTCATGTAATTAGGTTGAAATGGCTTGAAATAGACCCAATTTACTTCAGGTGCACATCTAGGTCAAATGTGAATTTGGGATCAATTATCCCCCACATCATCATAGATTGAGCCTACAAAGTTAATTGTGGTAATGGCTGATGAAATTTTAACCAAGTTCATCCTTGTGAACCTAATATAAAGGATGTTAATTGGGGATAAATTTATTGGTTTAGGGTTTAGCGTATATATAAGGGTTTGGCATTTAGGACTTATGG
Organism: Torreya grandis; assembly: GCA_037957365.1. Taxonomy (NCBI): domain Eukaryota; kingdom Viridiplantae; phylum Streptophyta; class Pinopsida; order Cupressales; family Taxaceae; genus Torreya; species Torreya grandis. The sequence continues at coordinate 2,974,019 of JARHVA010000160.1, read as the reverse complement.
ATTAGGGTTTAATGTAAATGGTATAGGGTTTAGGGTTCAAGTTAAATTCTACAAGGTAACTTAGGGTTTAAGACATTGGATATAGGGTCTAATCACTAAGGTGATTAAAGAACACTTGAGCTAATTGTGACACCTATTTATGACTTGATTACCTTTATGTTTACATTTATAATAAAAATAGGGTCAATTATGCCATGTACATGTTTCATACATGTTATACAATTTATTGAGCCATAAATTTGGTTTAGGGGCTCAATTTTTCCAATATCATGTAGGTAATTACACATATTGACTAATTAGATCAATTCATGATAGAATATTGAACTTTTGATTTTACCCCAAATCATATCTTGCTATTAAAGGGGTTCAAATTGGCCTCAAATGCCTCCATGATTAAAAGAATCAACTAGCTCCTCCTCTTTGGTTAATTAGGTTGAAGGGGCTCAAAATAGTCCTAATTTACTTAACAAATGCACAACTAGATTGGTACTCCAAAGGCTTTATCCATAGGTTTAAAAAGTGCATTTTATGACATCTCATGATAAAATCAGTTATATCATACAAGGCATGTATGTTTGTGGCATGTAGTGGGCATTAGGGAATAGAGCTTACAATATATGTTTTATGGATTAGGGATTAGAAATTAGGGATTAGGGTATAGGGTTTAGGTTTAAGGACCTATATATTAATTTTTAATTGCTAGATATTCTATATGTTCAAACCTGATTCTTACTATAAAGGATGTTAATTGGGATTAAATTAAAGTTGGTAAATAGGGAAATTTTATAATTTACAATTTAGGGTATAGTGTTTAGGGTCTATGGTTTATGGCTTCTATGTTGTAATGTATATACATGGTTTAGAGTATATAGGGTCAATCAAAAATATAATTGAAGACAATTTGAATAAGTTGGACCCATTTGTGACTATAGAATGTGTTTTTCGGTTGTCAACATCCCATGGAAGTCATCATGTAGATTGAGTGAATTAGTCAAATGGGGTAATCAGTTATGTGTTTTAGGCCAAACTAAGCCCTATGAGCTTAATTATTAATGTAAATGATGTTAATTTCGGATAAAATGATTGGTTTAAAGTTTGAAGAGTTTATATTTATGGTTTAGAGTTTAAAGATTAGGAACTTTAGGGATTAGGGCTTAAGGTATAGTTTTTAGGGTATATAATTTACAATCATGATGATGATTGGAGCAAATTTGATTTCCTTAAACATAGATCTATGAGTATTAAAGAATGTGAATTTGGGACCAACTATCCCCTAAATCATTATAGATTGAGCCTATGAAGTCAATTGTGGTAGTGATTGATGCAATTTTAACCATGCTCGTCCCTATGAACCTAATTTTTACTAAATATAAAGGATGTCAATTGGGGATAAATTTATCCTAAGGGCCTACTAAGCCTCAATGTAATGTATTTCATCCATATGATATCAAATGGGGATCCAAGTGCTCACCATATTAAAAAATAATGTTTTTTTCAATTTGATAAGTAATTCGGTCCAAAGGACCTATGTGCAAGGAATTACATTCATATATAATGGAAATTGGGGCTTAATTGGCCTTGATTTCATACCATATTGAACCTATCAAGTATTTGGTTCCATATGATACATAATTAGGGCCAATCAAGGCTTACCCAAGGAATTGTGTCAACATAATTTTAATTAGGGCCCTAATTACATGCCTTATTCAAATAATTGAGTGCTTGAGTGAAATTGATATGAAATCATGACCAACTAAACATCCTATAATGAATTACATCCATCTAATAACAATTGGGATTCTGATTATGCACCAAATTCAATTGAAAGAATATTTGGTTCAATATTATCTATGAAATTTAGTCCAAACAAGCCTTGTGTAACAAATTTCATCCTTCTACTCTCAACAAATGGCTCTATTGTTCCCAACTACACAACATATTGAATCAACCAAGTATTTAGTTTAGTTAAATATGTAATTATGGAAAACCAAGGCTCATGCTAGTAACCAAATACATATAATGTCAATTACAACTTCGTTAGCCCCGATTATAAACTATATCTAGATAATCATGTATTTAGTTTTATCCTATACATAATTGGGGACAACTGAGCCCCATGAAAGTAAAATTGTCCCAATAATGTTCTATTTGGGTTCTATTAGCCTCGATTGCAAACCATATTTAACCAATTGAGTATTTAGGTTCAATATGATATGAAATTTTGGCCACTTAATCCCCAAGCAAGGAATTACATCCATCTAATGTCATTTGGGGCTCTAATTACACCATTTTAAATCAATTGATATTTTTGTCAATACTATACATAATTGAGGACTACCAAGTCCTATATAATTAATTGCTTTCACCTAGAATATCAATCAAGGCATTTTTCATCCCATGCAAAAAATGGTGTCCATCTAATGTCCATTATGAATATTTCCCCTAATTTCACATCATATTTAACTAATCAAGTATTTTAATTTAGTAATATCTATAATTAAGAGTAATTAGTCCCCTTACAAGGAATTCCTTCAATATAATGTTAATTAGGGCTTTGATAACATAACATATTAAACTAATTGAATATTTAGTTCAATCTAATACACAATTAGGGTTAAATGAGCCCTGAGAAAGGAATTATGTCCATATAATCTAAATTGGGTCTCTAATTCCACACCATATTACAAAAAACCAAGTATTCAGTTTTGTTTGATATGTAATTGGGGTTAACCAAGCTCTATGCAAGGAAATATGTCCATCTAATGTCAATTTGGGTTTTATTGGCCTAATTACACACCATATAGGGATTAAAGGAACAATAAATTGGTTAATAGGTTAATACATCTCCAATTATCATTCAATGCTATCAATTCTTGACAAGAGCATTGGTCCCAAACAACAATATTAATCAACTAATATTTGATCTTAAGACTAGTAGGCCTAATGGTTCCTATTTGGGTTTTAGGGTATTGAGAATATGTAATGTGATCTCATTATTGAATACCATGATCACATTAATAATACAATTAATAATGCGATCATAGTATTTGAATTTGATTTCAATTCCCATTCCTTTTGGCTTAGGAAAGGCTTAGATTCCTGAGCCAAAGGCTTGGATTGTCAATGTACAACCGAGTTTTGAAAGGTATGAAAATAAACAACAAATTTCAACTTTGATTCCCAAATACACTAAGAATTTCACTATAAAAATTCAAAAAAAATATACCTTCATAATGAGCATGGTATCCTCTTTCCAAAAATATGATTTTTATAATTATTGGACTAATTTAAGGTTTTAAACTCTATTGATTTCTAACTATGCCTTTTTTAGGCCACTACATGCCGCAAACATACCTGCCTATACATGTTCATGTAATTTGTCTTTCATTGATCCAAGTGAAAATAAAATTATATGGTGACTTAGTAGGCCTAATTCTACACACATTCAAATTTTTTTTGTTATTTTGAGGTAGTAAGGCATGTCACATAAATGGTTATCCATTTCTTTGTTACTTTTTAGAATCTATTTACTTGAAAAATTCATAAAAATAAAGTATATTAAATAATATTAAATGATGTTAAGAAAATAGTGCACATCACGGTCATCTATCTACAATGTTTTATAAAAAAATAGTAGTTCCTCTTCAAATTTTAGATGTTTTACCTAGTTATACTTAACCATTTTTTTTAAAAAAAATAGTGTTTTGGAAACTAGACTCAAAATGCCACATTTCATGTTCTTACACCATCTTCAAATTTATAGTGTATATATCTCAAATTATCTACAGAAGTTTAGATTTATGAAATTTTAGGAAAATCATGTCCATGGGTAGGCCACTTTTTGTCTCCCAACTTTGTGCACTTACCCTTAAAAGTGAGTGTAACAGTTATTTTATTTTTTAACTAAGGTAAATGAGTTAGTGTTTGATAGGTGCTATGAACTAGAATAGGAAACAAATGAAGGGTCCAAATCCTCTACAAACAACATCTAATAATCATTATTGTCAATAACATGCCATTAGGGTAGAGATATACCATAAATGGCCAAAACCAATGTAACATGTCAAATGATATTTGACTCTAAGTGGGATTAGACACAACTTTTACATTTTCCTTTTGATAATATTTATGATTTTTTAAAACAAAATCACACATGAATTAAATATCAGACTCTATTAATATCAATATAAACTCTATCAAAACTTAGTTTTAAAAAAAACATAACTAGCAGTTGCCCCAAAGGTGTAAGATACACTGAAAGGGTTGTACTTTTTTGTTTTTGGTAAAGCAAGGTTCTATAAAGTGAAAAAATATAATTCATTACTTGTACCTCACTTAAAACCCACAACTACCAACTTCATCTCACATTCTGTGTGTAAAGAGTGAAGAAAGAAAAATCTTATATTTTAGGTAATGCTAAAAAATGAGGTTGTATGTTTCTTCATATGACTTGACAATGAATTATGCAAGAAATAGATGTTTCGTTTCATGAAAAACTTGAGAAATGATGTATTGAGATGGACTCTCTCTATATATATAATTTTAATTATTATTATTATTATTATTATTATTATTATTATTATTATTATTATTATTATTATTATTATTATTATTATTATTATTATTATTATTATTATATTATTTTTTATTAATATGATTACTATTAATAATGTGCATGTAAATAATATAATAAATATTAATATTAATATATACAATTAATACATATTATACTATAATACATAAATTTATATTATTAATATATTTTAATATTCTAAAATATTATATGTTATATATTATTGTAATATAATAATATATCATATAAATATAAATATATATATATATATATGTATATGATTAATATTTATATATTAATACATAATTAATTTATTAATAATATATTGTATATATATAATATAGTATAGTATAGTATATGTTAATATATTCTATTAATACACATCATATTAAAAAAATTATATTATTAATATATTTTAATGTTTTTAATGTTTTATATTTGTTTTTGGATCATTACGGGTTAGTATTGGCCCCGCAGCCCATAAAGTAAAAATGTTTACAACGTCTGGCACAAAGCCAACCAAAATAAAAAAAATAGACAGCCACCAAAAATTGAGACTAAGAGAAACACCAAAAGGCCATGTAGGAACCCAATATAACAAGATAAAGCCACAAACCCAAAAAAATATACATATCGAGAGACAAAAAAATTAGCAAGGACACCAAACCAATAGCTTAAATGGTATCACCTACAATGCCATCCTCATTTGAATCTAATAGCAACACCAAATCATATTCACCCCTTGCATGTTCCTCCTTCCCAACCACAGTTGCCTCCTTCACCTAGTTTAGTCACTCAAAACCCCCAGATGAGGAAGGCATAAAGGGCATTACCACCTCCTTCGGTCTAGGGTCTACAACCTCCATTAGCACCAAATTATACCATGATGGTGCTTCTGGCATTCTAGACAACACCTATTTAACCAACTTCCTCATTACCTCCACCCTCTTCTGCTCATGTCACTAGCTATGTAACTGCACCAACTCTGGGATGGGATTCATCATTTGTGACACCACTGGCAATGAGAGAAATTTACTAATCTTCATGTCAGGCAAAATGACATTCTTGTGGTGGTCCTCCATGAAATTTAAGAGAATCATGAATATAGTTTCTAAAGCTTGAAATGTAGATGCAGGGATGACTCCTAGGCCATCCTACTCTGAGAACAACATGAACAAGAGAGGGGTCAAGTCATGCAAAAAAAAAATCTTGATTAAGTTGACTTGACATTCCAGATGAACAAAGAATGTTACCACCTTTGGGACCACCACCGCATCAGAGACTAGGAACATGAGATTAGAGGTAAAGATAGTCACCACTTCTGAGTTCACCCTGCACTTGATCCCCTTAACTAGGTACTCTTTCCCCAAAACATCCACTATAGCATCCTACACTTCCTCTAAAGGTAACAAAAAAATATGTTAGATACAAGCCCGTGATATTAGTCCCTCAAAGATCATCTCCCTCACTTCACAAGACCTAAAGATATACATAGTGCTAAACGTAATGTCACTCTAGCTCTCCATTGATTTCACCCCCAAACATAGCATAAAATTATCATAGGCCACATGTGCATATGTAATGTGAAACACGATAGCTGAAGAATAAATGGGCATAGGGGAAGCCTCTAGGCTCCCTCATGCCAAGGAGAGCCGTTAATCACCCCAATTAAAATGCCAACTAACATAGATGTGAATCCTCCTCCCCTATCACTTCACACACATTCTTGACAAATAATGATTAAATGGAGCAAGTGGGGGCATGCCCGAAGTGTTAGCAACCACAATACTCTGTTCAAGGCTCCAATGGCTACATTAGCCATTTTGTAATTGCTTTGTGTAGACAAAGCAATACAAAAGGATAGCAAAACAAAATTCAACCAAGAATAATGAATGAAATTGAAGGGAAATCCTCCCAAGTATCCATGATATTATCCAACTTGTAAACCTTTGATTGATCGATGCCACAGTTTTCTAGGAAGTATGTAGCTGTATTCACCTCCCGAAAGCAATGCTGCCACTTTATAGTAGAGAAAGCTTCCAAATTTTGCCATGTTTTCTTTAAGATATTCTCTAGGTGCCATGATTTAGTCTCTCTTTTTTCCAAAGCTACAAGGATAATTTGTGAATCACCTTCCACAATCAAATTTGAAATCCCACATTAGATGGCCAATTTAATACTGCTCACTAAAGCTTGAGCTTCTGCTTCGTTATTGGACCCATCCTAAATTTTCTTAGATAATGCTCTGATCATTGAACCACAACAATCATGAATAATGCAGCCCACCCTGGAAGCCCCTAGATTACCATACACTACACCATCAAAATTGAGTTTAAACCACCCTAGAGGAGGGGGCATCCATTCCTACTTTCTACTTCTGACCTCATTACCGATGATGATTGACCCATCAATGGGGTAATGTATTATATATTATATTACATTAAATTATATATTAACATATGAATATATTATAATATATAGTATATATTATTATTATATATAATATTATATTATTATAATATATATTTTTAATATTGGTAAATGCTTTTAAAATAATTTAATTAGAATTATAAATTAGAGAAGCATTTTTGACTCGGAGCTATAAATCGAGAAGAAGCTTTTATAGAAATCAGAGCTTAAAATTGAATGTAGGGCATAACTGAGGTCCAGTCCCCAATAAACAAGTGGATAATAAAATGACACAAAGAAAACCAAAACTCTAAAAGATGAAAAAGGGAATCCAACACAAAGAGGACATGCTACAAAACCACCATAGATGGCGAAGTACCAAAGATAGAAGAATCACACAACAAAAATTAGAATAATGAAGAAATCCTTCAATGAATAAAAATTGAAATTAAACCCAAATAAACCCTACAAACCTGAACGTCAAGGATCATCCATAAGTAGAAAGGCTTATCCTCAAAGAGAAATCATCCAACATCTTCTGGCAACCATTCTGAATAAGTTCTTCCACTTTTAGTCTCAGTCTTTCTACCTTCGATTTGCATCCTCTACATCTTGCTAACATTCCTACATCTACCTTTTATTTCCCACCATTAAAATGAAAAAACAAAATAACCTTAAAGATAGGTCCTCCAAACAAATCTCCACCAATATATCATATTATAATAATAAATATAATTATTATTTATATCATTATATAATATAATATTATCAAATTTTAATTTTTAATCCCAACATAATAATAATAATAATAATAATAATAATAATAATAATAATAATAATAATAATAATAATAATAATAATAATAATAATAATTTAAAAAAAAAAAAAATACACCTGTGTAAGATAAAAGAATACCAAAACCAAATTATTTGTATGTGATATTAAAAAAGGGAAACACTATAATAGACAAGCAATTTTAGTCGTTGAATATTTTGTATTTGTGGAATTTTATTCCTTCTTATTATTTATCCATGCTTTTACCCTAATACTGTCATAAATTTAACTAAATGAAATTCAATTTAAATATAAATATTCACAAGAGACCATGAATAGTTTGGACCAAAAAATATATTACTTAAAATAGGTATAATAAGAAAATACCAAAAATATCAAAAAACATATTACTTAAAATGAGTATAATAAGAGAATAAGAAAAATATCTTTAAAAGATATAAAAAATAACTAAAATTATAAAGAAACGACAACATTTTAAAAAAGGGGAAAAGGATGATATTTTCAAACCAATAAACTCATCTGTACCAATACCCTAGTATTTTTTAACTCTGAAGGATTTTCAGATTTTGCAATCTAATAAAATATCATCTGTGCAATTTAATGTCAATGTCAATGTCAATTGAACATCAGGTTTTCAAATTTTGCAATCTAATAAAATACCTTTCTTTTCTTTTTTGGGCGATTGAACTTCAGCCTTAGCCTGCTACTGTTTTTGCTCTCACCAACATCGTACCCTATTTACATGATTAAAAGAGGGAATACGACCAGTCAAAACCACAACAAAATTATGGAATCACCTTTTTTAGTTGAGGCCATATTAATCATTCTAATTTTTATATTAATGTTATTTCCCTCTCTTGGCAGCTATATATATATATATATATATATATATATATATATATATATATATATATATATATATATAAGATAATTAATATTTCAATTTGATATTTAATTCATGTAAAATAAATTGTATTAAATATCAATGAGATCGTATAAATTTTTACCTGGAGTAAATTTTACATTAAATTTGATTTAATATTACAATTAAATACTATTTATGTTGGGTAGCTTAACCACACAATATGGTTAAAATAGATACTATGGAGACACAAAAGGGGCACATGCCCTTTTAAATATATACTTACAAACTAGATTTAATTACATAAATTCTCAAAAAGTATAGAATAAAAATGATATATTTATATTTGACACAATGTCTTGACGGGTATAGGACATGTGGGATTATTTCGCAGTAGAGCATCAATGCTAGAGCAACACTTAAAGAGATTTTGTTTAATATTTTATCATGATGTTTATTTTAAAGAGATGCTTATTTAATTTAAACCTTTTGATGTGTGTAGATTTATCTTCGAGTATGAGGAGCATGGTTAAAAAATTATTCAGGAGTTTATATATATAGACCAATTTTATCAAATTACACCATAATATATTGCATTGTATATAGGTTGGAACATATTCTGATTTAAACTATAGTTCAATTCACATCATGTTGAAATGCACATGTCACCTCCGATTATAGACTATCAAGCAACAAGGTCTCCAATCAAGATAAAAAAATGGAGGTTTGTGGATTGGATGCAACAACTATATGAGATGTGAAAATGCAAGAAACGTACTTTTTTTTTATAAAAAAAACATGTTTATGACTTCGATGATTTGAGCCCCGAAGGGTTGGAAGCTATAGAAAAAAAACTCAAGATTTATAATTCTAAAGAAAATAAGGAGAAAAAGAGACAAGATATTCTAAAGCAAAGGGAATTTATGAAAGTAAGTGACACATTATGTGTTTTCCATTATATTTTTTTGCTCACCAATAATTCACATCTTGTGCTTACACACAAGTTATGAAGCCTGACAGAAAAAAGAAAATATGTTAGTTACAAACAAGAATGTGAAGGGGAGAAGATGATAGTTAAAGGTGAGTATATTTGTTTCTCTTCAATTTTCAATCACTCTTGCTATTGAATAAAATTATTGTGATTTTTATTTTTAATTTATGAAAGTAATCATATTCAATTTTTATAATATCAAAATAGTGATGGTTGAACACAAAATAAGGAAAGAAAGAAGAGAAGAAATGCTTGATGTTGTAGACCAATAATTTGTGTTGCAGGTGTGATAATGTTCATGTTCTAGACATGGTTGAGAATATTCTATGTTATAGATATGCTTGAGGATATTAATGTTCATGTCCCAAGATTTCATACATAATGCCATATTATCAACATATGACAAATTTTATGACATACTATTCTGAACAATGTAATGTTGTGTAATGTTGGGATCCTCAATGAGATCAAAATTGTTTCATACACTCATTGGATAAACCATGTACTTTTGTTATAGATCAACTATGTACTTTTTTTGGGGAAAGCGGGCTGATGTGATAGTTCCTCCCTATTTTGAACAATTATATCAAACACTACCATGTGGAATAAATTTGTTATTCTCTTATGCATTGTTGTGTTGTGATTTGTTACATGTAATATCTATTCAATAAAATTTTGTCAGTAATATAAGTTATTTGGAAAACACAATGAATTACAAAACTAGTAGTAAAATTTTGAAACAAGCAGTCCTAAACCAAATTAAAGATGAAGACAATTTTCTATGTTGATCTAAAGTTTAACTGAATGAGGTATCCTAGTGTTAGTCCTATGTGGTGGAGGCAAGAAGCTCACCAACAACTAGTCCAAATGTTAGTACAAACGTAAATTACTTTTCAATGTTTTTGTGTGGAGATTAAGTTTCAAGAGAGCTTATCCGAGATCTTAATAAAAAAAATACCTCAGCAAATTTCATGGAAAGCTCCACTTCTAGTTTAGAATGAGAGACACCCATTTTTAAAATGTCACCTCAACTAATATAAATCCATTTTTCGAATTGTAAAGTTTTTCATTTCCAAGTCCAGTTTTAGGTAGTGAAGGTGCATCTATAAATTAATATTTCTCTCGATCTATTAAACTAAATTTACAAGTCTTGAAAGGGTCAAGTTAAAGGTTGGACAATAGTGTAGTTTCTACACATGGCCATACATTTATTTCAGGTAGGTCTTTATGTTGAATTTCTTCCTTTCATGTACAAATAAACTTTCAAGTGTATAAATGTTGTGAGACTAAAAATTACACCTCAAAGAAACTACAATGTTAATCAATCATCAAGTTCATTTTGCTACAAATCCTTTTTGGGTGCTCTAGAATCTATATACGATTCCACACTTTAAGGTTTTTTGGTATATTTAATAATATCCTGCAAATTAGTTGATTTTGTATGATATTTTTTTACCAAGTAACATATCTTTACAATAATATTTAATTAATCATATAGTGTTAATATTATAAATTAGTATTGGGTTGTTATTCTATTAATGCAATTGAGGGAAGTTATTTTTAAAGATCTCTTAGATGCTATTAGTGTATTATAGATTGATTTGATCTTTTATTATGTAGATGAAATTTCACTTGATTCATATTCATTCAACACCCAGTTATGTGATGTTAATTTTTGAAGTATGTCATAGTCATTGAAATATTTCTTTCTTTTTGCATTTACAATTTTCTTGATTTGCTTCACCAAATATAACCTATCAATAATTACTCCCCCATAGTTACATTTTTAATGGAATTCAAGGCCTCTTTATATTTTTTTGAGAAAAGTCTCAAGCACAATCCCAACATTGTTCCCTTATTTCAAAATGGCATACAAATTACTCCAAAATAACAAGGCATTGAAGTTCTGTTGCATAAAACAAAACTATGAATGGGGAAGGCATGAAGTTATACTAGATTTTATACACATGAATATACAACTTGACATCCCTCACATTGCATAAATTAAAATTTTGGAAGTGAATTTTTTGTATATAGTTGTATATAGGATGAACATGATTTTCTTACAATCAACACGATATGTGACCCATATGATGTTTTTAAAGGTACATGAGAGATTCAAATTCAAGATCCAACCAAATTTGATAGCATTGATAATAAAAAGCAATGCCCTCAGAGCTTTTATTAGAAACATTGAAGATGAATTTCGTGAAACCTCATCCCCTCATCCTAATTCGTATATTTATGGTGAATCTAGGTAAGTAGATAAATGTGAAGCCTACAACAACATTGAGAACAACATGAAAACTATAAAATATGAAACCATTTGTCATACACTACTCGATATCCATAGTTACCATAGGTAAAATATAAAACTGTGTTAAAATGCATCTCAATATAAGGATTTAAATTTTTTGATTAATAATGCCATTTTCAACATTCTTCCTTGGAATGAAAGTATAGAATCTTTAGATTAATAATGGTGTCGATTAACACACATACCATATCCATATCCATCAAAAATATATTTATTTGGGATGAAACATCATGTGTAAATAGTATTGAATCAATTTGTTTAACTAATTAGCTACCATTTAGCTCAATGGTATCTATATTATACATTATTGTCTATCATTCTTAGTGTTATTGCTACCTAATCAATGATAACAATGGTAAGAGGGAGAATCATAATGAATGGGGTATACTTTTCATAATTTCTTCAACTTTTTATATAGTGAATATGCTCTTGGGTAGTGGTAAATAGGAGATAACAATGTTCTATGCTATAATTTTTTCTTTTGAAAGCAAATCAAAACTCACATACGATTGCTTAGTAGTAAATGTATTAAACACTAGGTCATATTTTAATTGAACTTCTCACCAATTCCCTATAATTATATATATAAAGTGAAATGGATCCATGCCCTTGTCCTATTGCTTTAGTTCCATTTTAGTATGTGAGACATGTTAATTTTATGTAAAATTAGCAAGCTGATATTTACCTAATTTTAGCCTTCCTAAAAGAATTTCAAAAAGGTTATCATATATAGAGGAGCCTAAAAAGCAACAACTATGTTAGAAACCTTGAGCCTCACCTTTTAGTAACTTAGGGTTAAGGCATATGAACAATGAGATATTAGGAACAATGAAGTGGCATGCATTATCTATAAGTTCCATGTGTGTATGGAATACAATAAAATATAATGGGGATTCATGAACCCTAATGTGCCATGTTATGTTACACAAGCTTCAAAATTTTAATTTGCATGTCCCCATCAAAATGCATTATTATAAATCAATATAACAATTATAAAGTGATTATGATTGAGACCCCTCTGCTCCCTCCATAAGATAACATCTATATTTCCTCATTTTAGCATTTCCTCATAGTATATAGTCACATTGTAATTTTATCAGCCACACCATCAGTGTTACAAGGGCGTTTACCTACTTTTTTGGAGGTAAGGTAAAACTCACATCCTTTACATTCTTTATAATTATTGACAAACATAAAATATTGACATCTTTCAAAAAAGAGTTTGTATATATATTCATTTCTTATCTTAAAAAAGGAGTCATATTTTATTGCTTGTCTATATATATTATTTACTTGTCTTTAGAAAATGAGGACCTTTGAGAATGCAAACTAATCCATTTGAAGAGTAGGCTAGATGTATGGGATAAATGGGAAAATGTTAGAAAAGATAGGGAGGACAACCTAAAGGAATCATTGAAGGAATTAATACAAACATATATTCTCTAACAAAATAGAATAAGGAGCTAAAACTTTTTATTGAATGTATAAGGAAAGAAAAACTACAAGCTTAGATATGGCTTAAGGATCAAAATGCATCACTGTGAGTATATGAAGCTATTGCAAGTGCTATGGCTATTGATTTGGAAGTAAATTATTATAGGAATGTAAGACAAAATAAACTTTATGAGGAAGAGAACAAACTATGGAAAAGAAATTGTGCATTGCATGACTTACACAACAACTCCTCCCACCACATCCATACTTCCTAACTCCAATGATGATAAAAATGATAATAATTAGTCTGTTCCTTTATTATGGTTTGTTTCACTGTAGTTATTGATTTTTACATATATATAGTCTCTTCCTTGACTGTGAACTTGTGTGTGTGTGTGTGTGTGTGTGTGTGCGCGCGCGCGCGCGTGTGTGTGTGTGTGTGTGTGTGTGTGTGTGTGTGTGTGTGTGTGTGTGTGTGTGTGTGTGTGTGTGTGTGTGTGTGTGTGTGTGTGTGTGTGTGTGTGTGTGTGTGTGTGTGTGTGTCTATGGGCATGTGTGTGTGTGTGTACATACATATACACATACATATTTCATTCTAGTTTTTGAAATTTGCAAAATATGAATATGAATGTCTCATAATAATGGGAAGTTTATAAAATTTCCCAATACCATGTGTGTTGAGTTGATTAATTAAAATTATTTTCTTAATGTTACCTCCCATTACTCAAATATAAAGACTTAGAGGAAATAAATAAATATTTCTAACAATGCATGGTTTTTATATGTTAAAAACATTATTTTTTTTAATATCTGAGTCAAGAATACTTTCAAATAACAACCCAAGTGATGAAATCAGTTGTGAATCTTTACATGTTTTTATATTTCCATCATTTTTTATGTTCTTCCACATGTCTAGCATTGAGTTTTATAATGATTCAATATTTTAGGACATATAACATATCATTACAAAAAATAAACACCCAAGCAACTTTAGCTAAAGGTTTATAGATCATTCTTCATGGAAATTGATGTTGGTCTATAGCTTTTTCAACTACTCTATCCAAATCATTCAAAAAAGTAACATGATTTTGTTTTACTTTACATTTAAAAATGAATTGGACCTATTCATTTTTTGATGGTGTACACATGCAAATCAGCATATTTTCCATAAAATCTCTTGAAAATCATAGTCTAGTCTTGTAACCATCTTCTACACATTGGAAAGGATGTTCATAGGGATGATTCACCTATTCATTATTAAAAATTGACCTTATTCAAAACTTGTTACAACCATATTTGACAATCTTCTCAAGGAAATTAAAACTTATCCTATCAACTAGAAGAGTGAGAATTACTTTCTATAGCAATCCATGGATCCTAAGAATTTGGGGATCATTGGGGTCATCCAAATTATTGATAAAATTTTCATTTAAACCAACATCACCAACATTATTGCAAGGTCAAAAAAATGTTACGGAAATCATCTTAAACAAGCCATAAATAGATGTTTGTGAATAACTATCTAAAAATCCATGAAAATCATTTACAAATTCAATAAAATAAGGATAAATAAGAATCAATACAAAAAAAATACTTACACATACATCAACATTACTAAAATGGGACATTGCTTCTTGAAGAAAATTCATTTCTAAATTTATTTCTTAAATCACTGACATTAAAAATGTGCTTGCTCCCATGACTTTGGGTTGATCACATGCATTCACACATTACAAAAGCCTAACTTGCCATTCTAACCTTGTAAAATGTTTATTCTTTTCCTTGGCTTCTCAGCCATGCCACATCAAGTTTGATCTCACTAGACATCACAACACCATCAAGGATGATTTGTGATTTTATCAACGACTTGATCTCTAATTGCTCAAGCTTGAAGTTCTTACAAAACCCATTCTTCTTACACATTTTGCTCCACCAATAATACAAAAATACAATAGAAACCGAATTATTCACCAAATAATCCACTCTTTGATGAGAAGAAACTTTGATTTCACTTTAAAATATGTGCTTTAGATGAGAGTGATATAATTCTATGGTAGCATTTGTCTCTTGACTTGCATGGGGCATTGTATGCAATCATCCTGCCCACATGCCAAAACAATGGAACCATTGATCTTTACAATAGTTGATGAAAATTTCTTGAGATGTATATTTTTCCTTGAATGGATTCATGTCATAAACTATTTTAATGTGTTATAATGTGCAATATTTTTTCAAGGGTTTCTATTATCAAGGAGAAGATAAATAATGATTAAGCTACTTATAAGAGGGAAAATCAAATTTCAACACATAATGTGTCACAAATTCATGAGAATATGTTAGTGTGAAGGCATCAAGATTTTCCAAATGAAAAATATCTATGTCCTTGATCAACAAGTAGATCTAAGTTGTCAGAAGTTACTTTGAAATTTATTGTACCCAAGAATGTGTAAGAAAGTGTGAAAATATTTTTTTAGTTAAAATTACTACATATGACAAAATGGCTCACATACCATCAAGTGTATTCATTTATATGATTATTTTAATTTTCATATTTTTATATTCACTACAAAATATTACAGCATTTCAATTCTTATGTTTTTTTAAGAGAAGCTCATATTTACCAAAATTCACATGTGGGTGGAGTCCCTTCTAAGCATTCAGTCGTTTCATCCATCCTTCCTTAGGTAAGTGCATACAAGTGTTTCAATTTATTATTTTATTTTGATACACACATGCATTCACATCACACGTGCACATTAAAATGGGGGTATTATGTAGGCACCAAGTTTTGATACCATACCTATTTCCATTATGTCTTTTTTGTGTTTAACACACTTGGTCCAACTGTGTAAATTTGGCTCTTTTCAGACACATTTCAACCAAGATTACGTTATATCTAGCCTTTTTAGATTGAAATATCCTTAGATCCATCTTTTACCAGCTTATAGATCCAAATCATCCACTTTATAATCAACCTCATATCCACTCTTAGCATTTATTTCACCTAGTACAAAAATGAAGACCTTTCAATTTTATCCCATACAAAATTGACAACCTATTGATTCCATCCTATGCTTTTTATGGGTCCTTCTACCTTGGCCTAATTTCAAAAGCCTTTGATTTCACTTATCATAGGATTCCATGGTTGGACATTACACATATTATTCTAAAAATCCCTATATATAAAAATTAATTTTGAATAATTGACCAAACATCAAGGGAATGACAAATTATTCTAAGTTATTCAGATACACATTTTTCCTATTTATTGTCAAGCTTATCAAGGAGCCTGCATATTAAGCTAACATCAATTTTTCATCATCTTCAAGTCATTTTCCATTATCATATTGTATCAAAAGAGGGTTTAAGATAATGTTTGTGTAGTTGCATTGGATTTCCTAGGGATGAAATGTGGAGCATTTCTCTAAGTTACACTTCACTCACATACACATGAGAAATACATTGACTCTAATTCCAAGTGTGTGGGATATGTAGCTGGAAATCCTCAAGGGTATCCCAAGTTAGCTAACCTTAAAACACTTATTATATTTATACTTTTGAGGGCTAGGTCAAGGAGAGAAAGAGAGACAATTCAGCCTATTATACCTATACATTTTGCATAATGATCACATAACCCTACTCAACATCAGCTTGCAAACCTATCGATAAAATTGTATAATAAAGAACAAAGTGAATGACACATTTAGTGGTAGGGTACATGTTTAGTAACAATAGGTGGTAAAAATTTGGTGACTTACTGATTATGTCTTGAATTCATTTGGTATAACATCTATTTTGTCTCAGTGACAATCACTAGTCAAATTTCACATAGAGCACCAAAGTCACCTATGGAGCCTATATCCAATTTTAAAAATTCAAAATAGATCTCAAGGGTGCTAAATTTTAGTCTTATTTGTGTTTTTATTGTTATTATATGCTTTAATCATTTTATTTCTCTATTTTTCATGTTTTTAGCCACTAAGTTAGATCTAATTGTCGTCTTAGAATGTAATATCTTAAATATCCATTATGCATTAGTTTCAATTATTTTTGCATGTGGTAATTACCCTAAAACCATAAATAGTTAAAATCATAATATCCTTATTTGCATCTATTATTTTTTCTATCATATTAGGAAGCCATGAATCATCTAAAGTTTACTATAGGCAAAATCGACCTCACTCCTACAAACTGCCAAATTAAAAAGACCCAATTAGTCTCTCATTAGATAAAAATAAGAGAAAACACAAGAAAAATCTAAAATTTATAATTAAATATAAATTTATAACTATGTTGGCCATATTAACAATTTATCATCAAACATGTACTAAATGTGTACATCATCAATCATCTAATAGCATGTAATCAACTATTTCCACCATGTTTTACTATATTAGCCATTTTTACAAACATCATCAACCATTTATACATAACTAGATTGGCCATTTCTTGAAATCAACTACATCGATCATTAAACAAAACTTTATCAACCATGTTACAATTTTTAACCTATAAAATGTCATTTATTATATTGATGATGTTTTATACCTGCACAACCTTGTTTATTACTCCTAATTTTTTCTCTTTTGTTTATATGTCATTTTGATAAAATCCCATTACCTGTCTCTTAATTATTTGCATTTTGATGACTTTTAGGGAAAATTTTGGTAGGTATATGTTTTTTGATGCTATATTTTCCTATTATACCATATTTAACCATCATGGAATTAAATGCAAAACCTACCTTGATAATAACTCTTTTGCGTCATCCAACCATTATGTTTTTTTGTGCCAAAAATGGATGTCCCAAAGCTAAAATATCTCTAAATCTATAAATAGAAATATAAAAAATGAAGGGCCTATGTCTTATTTAAAGCAACCAAATCAAAAATTTCAAACTTTAAAAAATTATCTTAGATTCTATATATTGGCCATATCTTTACAATCGTAGTTCCTATCGACAAACCAGAAGAAGCACTAGAATCCTTGTGCCTTAAATTTTTTTATGGTAACATTGGAATATTTTTGAAAAAATTAGGAAAATCACTTATTTATAAGCCCAAAAGACTTGTCTTAGAAACTGTTTGTCACCTTACACCATCATGATTCTTATAACTACCTAGGTAGGTGAAGATACACATGCTTATTTATTTACCTTCACTTATCTTATATTTACCCCTATTTATTACAACACTTGCATATTTATATTTATGGTCTTATGTTCATTTTCCAAAGCACCATCATGCATTACTTGATTGTGACATATGATGAGATTTGGTTGGGCACATGTAAACATCTTATTTTCACTTACAGATAGTTTTATCTTGTAAGACTCATCAACGTATTAATCTACTTGAGTGTATGTCCTAAAGAGTACACTGAGATCGAGGTGCATTGGTTTGTGGCACTTCATGTTATATTTTTTCATATTTATCCATTCTTAATAATACTTTCATTCCTACCATGGAGGTTCCCACTCTCTCGTTTTCCCCTTTATGCATGTTTACCTGATGTCATTACCCTGATCAATTACCTCTTATAGTTTTTACCAAGTTAGTTGATGTCATCAGCCATGTTGATGATGTACTATGTTTGTTAGACATTTTTATATGCCATCAGTTAAACCAATGATGTGGAATAAGTTTGATTTTTGAATTTTAAAGTTTAGATATATATTTATAGGATTCTTATTTGCTATTTCTCAAAATATAGACATCCACTATACTTTTATCCTACAGGTAGGTCCACTTGTGTAAGAAGAAGAAGAATTAGGATAAGGAGTTTATACTTGAAGAAGACTAATTAGCATAAGGACTTGAAAATTTCAAGAAGAGACATTGAACCAACAAGTTATACTTAGTCTTTGGAGTCCCCAAATTGGGTCTTCTTCTTTTCATCTTGACTTCACTTACAAAAATTTCTTGTAGAATGTCACTTGAGCTAAGGGAAATATTAATGCACCGACAAGTCAACCTAAGATAAGTATATTAACCCTATACACTTTATTTTATACTTTAGTGGTTAAATTATAGTAGTTTATTTATTTATGCTTAGATTATTATATGTTTGTTAAAACCTTACTTTTATTTGCACGCTCTTTGTTTATACTTTAGGGTTACCCTCCAATGACACATTTACTTTTCTTAGTTTAGATACCTTGTGGATACCATATAATGATATCGTATTTTATTTGATTATCTCTTATACCTCTTAATTAGAATCTAATGAAATTTTGGATCTAGTTAGGCCTACACTTGCTTTTATTTATGTGGACTCCCAATTTATATCTCTGGCAACCTCCTTTAATCATAAGACTTATATATAGCCACAAACTACTTTGTGGACCAACATGTTTTATGCATGTTTGATCTAGTATGATCTTTTATCTATTCCTATTTTAGATTATCCTTATTTCTCAACTATTTTTGACCTACACATAGTCTCAATTATCCTATTAAGGTTTGAAGAATATTAATTTTTTAGAGATCTGTGTGAAATTTTAGAAAGACAAGCAAGGTTTTCATAACCTTGTAATTCATGAACAGAGTTGTAAAATCAATTTTTATATGTTGTTTTTTTATTTAATTAAATGTATAGTGTATAGTTTTGGTTGCCAAGAATGTTGGGTTTATGGTTCTGATGAGGTGCTCAAGTATTTATGAGTTTTCTAGGCTCTCACTTTCTTACTCTAAAAACCTTGATTTTATTATTAAATTATGACACATTTCCATTTCTTTTCAAAAATTAGATATTAATTTAAACCCTTATTTTGTCAATTATTATATTAAAATTAAAATAATAGTTAACTTTGATTTTATCATTTTTAATCATATATTTATAAATAAATTTGATTTAGATCCAATTATTCATATTATAATATGTTAAAATTACATATTAATTCAAAGGGTTATATTCTCCCAAACAAATTTAAGGCAACAAATACCCAAAGTAAAGTGAACACTTTGAAATAATTAAAGACAAAAACATGTTAAACACATACAAAAGATTTACCCCACGTAAGAATAGGGCTTAGGCAATTTAAAAATAGACATTGAGTCATTATCAATTATTAAGATGAGAATAAAATGTGATGTAGAACATGTATTATGAATGAACTCAATTAATTCAAGATACAAGATATTCCAAAGTTAAAAATTTGTATATGCATGAATTATTTATTTAATTTTCTTTACGATTAAACAATGTACATGTGTCAATGCTAGTACATATGTCATAAGCATATATTTTTTCTTCTCTATCCTTTGAAAACCTTTGATAAGATATATTATCTTAACAATTTTAAAATTTAACACCTAAAAATTAAATAATATTCTCTTACATGATTTTGTATAATATTATATTTATATCAATATAAGAATTACAATTGTTTTAAGGGTAAGTGCACAGAGTTAGGAGACAATTCCGTGAACATTGTCCATAATGCAATCATGTTAATCAATAACATAGTCATGTTATTTAATTAAATCAATTGCATTATTTGAATCTAAGCTTGGGATTACCGAGCCATAATGTGATTGTGTTAGATTGAACAATAACATGATCACATTATTAATGTGATCAGATTATTAATACAATCACATTATTATCATTTACAATAATGTGATTGTGTTACATGTGTGTCAAAAAAAAAAGGAACCCCAAATGCAAAAATACTCATTTTGAACTCGAGTTCCCTTGCTTTCCCATAGCTTCCATGATCACATTTTTCTTAGAAGACTCTAGAGAGTGTCAAAAAGCTGCAAGATTCATCCCATGGACTTGTTGATCAATGATCTACCATGTAGGATAGGTAAGTGATTGAAACATTCCATATTTAACCCTATTTTTTCATAATTTCCATTGTTTAACCCTAGTTTTTAATTGTAATTTTTTGTCTGAAAACCCATCTTGCTAACCCTTCCAACCCTCCACAGAACCCTCTAGTTGCTCTTACTCCTAACCCTCCACAAAACCTTGTTATTCCTCCTATCCCTCCACCTAACCCTCCTACAATTCCACAAAAACCCCTGGAAGTCAAGAGTTTTTGATAATTGTGGGAAGCAAACTTGAAATTGAGTTAATTGATAGAATGAGGGATCCCAGTTTGACCAACCCCCATTGCACCCAGCTAGTCAATTCTCTAATGACCTTATTAGGTCAAATTGAATCTATAAAGACTCAAATTGATCAATGGACCTCATATAGAGATACTTATAGGGCATATTATGCTAACAAGTTATCAACGAAGTTATCAACCCTTCAGGTTAAGAACAAATATATTTCAAAAGCCAACATTTTTTCACCTTATTTATCGACCTAGCCACCAATGCCCCATGTTTTGTAACCGCTAAACATTTTCCTATCCATTACTATGCACATAAATTAATCATGATCAATTTTTGGGATCAATGGTGGATGGTCTTTTATGATACACAATGTAACAACCATGAGGTCCCGTTATATTTTTTTAATAAACTCTACTATGAGTTTGTCCTCAACAAGATTCCCAATTAGTTTTATTTTATTAAGTTTTAGGGATGAGGAAAAGGCTTTTCATAGGATCAACTAGTTTCACATCATACATTTAATTGGTCTACATAGATATGTCTATAAAAACCTCTTGATCTTGAGATCCCCTTGGTAGTTCAGTAGGTCAAGGAGATAAACACTCTCTATGCAGTTCACTCACTAATACATTCATTTAACATATGAGTAAACTTTCACAGAGTGATGCTATAGATATGCCACAGGATACTTGGTCTTGACCCCACCCTTGCAATTCATGTGGAGCTATGTGCATAACACCTTTTGATGATGATAACATCAGTGGTTTAGATGGCTTAAATCATATTCTTATTAGTTATGAGTTATTAACATGCACATTTAACATGTTGACATTAGTCACCACATAGATGTAGGTATATATTATATAAATTTCATGTTAAATTTAAGTTATATTTTCAAATTTAATTTTTAAGCTAATAATTAATTTACATAGAAATTTAATATAATATATATGTAATTTTTTATGTCGCAGGAGGTAATGATTCCTTCATCATCACAACCAACATTTACAACATTTGATTTGTCATGGTTGTTATTTACATATTCTAATCTAGCTACTGGGCCATCCATGACTACATCGACCTCTATTAGGATGACACCATTTCCCTATACAAAGGTAAAAATTATTTACATATATGTTTTGCTCTTTGCATCTATTAGGATTGCAGTTGTTTACAATTATGGTTTGCTCTTTCCATGTAATTTTCTTGTCTTCTCAAGAATTAATGAAAAAATAACACAATGAAAAACATAAAAGTCATGAATGATCTTATATTAGACCATGCTTCCTTGGGAATAACATCTTACAATGCTCTTATAGGGTCACTGATTAAGGATGTAGATGTTGCATTCATATCTTCTACCCATTACCCATATGGTACATTTTCTATTTATATTACCCAAGGTCAATATACTATTTTACAAGAAATATATTACATGCTTCTTGGGATAGGACATTATTTATGAATAAAACATGAAGCACATATTTCCATAAAATGTTTGAAGCTTCCTTATGAATAGAGACCCATTTGCCTAGTGGAAGTTAGCTTGGAAGTGATAATATCCTATTAAATGGGAGTCTCGTTCATATAGCTCTTTCCCAAAGACTTTCCTATTAATGCAAACTAAAATTCCTATGACCATATTGCATCTAAAACCATAAGGACACAAACTTGACATGACTTCACATGTAGCATAAATACTTCCTCCTGTTTGATATGGGTAAACACAAACAATCCCTTATCTCTCTTTCCTATCCATATTTGTGCACCCAATATTTGTATAAGATCCATATATATATATATATATTATGGTAGGTGTGTGCAATAAATATCCCACACCAATCCACTTAAACAACCATCTCCAACAAATAATGAGGAACTACTATAATCATCAATATCATGCTCAACACATACATCCCTGTGATTAGGCTAAGATTTATCAATAATTGACTTGTCAATGAATAAATGACTTATCAATTCAGATCTAAGTGTACTTTCACATGCATGCTAGTCCTCTTCTTTCCTATAATTTGTCATTGCATTCACGTACTTATATAGATAGATCTTTTATATATAATTGCTTTTATTGATCATTTTGGTTTCCATATATAAGAATTGATACTTTATATAAAACTAAGTGAGACCTTGTTTACATTAATAGTTGATGGCGGGAGTAGAAACTCCTCCCTCTCTAAGAGTTGAGATAGACATAGGCATTGTTATTACAATGCCGTTTGCACAAGCACTGATAGAGGTAATATTAGTTCTTATAATTTTGAATTGTGAAAATAGACTTGTTTTAATAATTTTTGTATATGTAATTGGGGCAAATATAACTTATGTAAATGTATTATGTATGCAGGGTTGTCCTATGACAACTGATAGTCCCAGTCAAATGGTGATTGGGGTAACTTTTCATGTTCTTACCATATTTTACACACCTTTTTAGATAGTTGAGCCTGTCATTGACTTGTTTGAGTGTTAAAAATAGATTAAGTAGAATTGCAAGCTTGCCATAAGTGCACATGTTTAAATGATTTTTTATTATAGTTTAAAATTATTTTGTTAACAATTATTTGAATGTGTTTTATGTTAATTTCATAATAATCCTTGTATTTGAATAAGCTCAGCTTCAAGCTAGCTATGAGCGTAGGACCTATATTCAGACCTTGGAGCAATCCAAGGCATTAGAGGGGTCTCCATCTACTAGTAGGGCATCCCAAGGAGAGTCTTCTTCAAAGAAGGCAAAGAGAGGGAGGATATTTGATTAATAGGATGTCTTACATATGACATTTCCTTTTTTGTATGCTGATATGGTAATTAATGTTTTTGGCATTGTATATGTGCATATGGCATTCAACCAACATTAGATACTATGTTTGTAGATGTGATTTCTTGTATGCTTATCATGACAATCTATGTATTATTGACATTGGACACATGTGCCTATATTATATGCCTATCATGGTAATCTACTAATTTATATTCAATTTTTATTTCATTGTGTGTTATTGTATATTTTAATTTTGATCTTCCAAATTATTATCTATCGGATCTCATTTTTAATGTTGTACACACAAATGAGGATTAGAAAATTATTATTTTCAATGTTATAAATCTCATATCTCCCATATTTTTTAAATTGAAGTTTTTATTTCATTATGTGTAGTGGAAATAACTAATGACACTCTTATCACTTAGGCTTAATGGCCTTCTTCTCTTTGTACCTAATTATTGTATAATTTGGAGGCACTTCTTAGTGTCAATAGACATCTTAAAAACCTCTCACATTCATTCTCTAACTCATTTCATACTTTCCATTCGCAAACTTCCTCTCACTTTTTCACTATCTTCTCACTAACCAATCCTCTTATGTTTCCAGTGTCAAAACTTGTTATAGGTCTCAAGGAGTCAATATTATGTCATAGATTTTGTTACATGGTCAAATCACACCTGCATTTACCTATTACAAGCTCTCAAACACACTTCAACATTTAATTCCACATATATATATTTAAGGAGAATAAATTTTACATAATGAAAAATATTCTACCTGGCTGCACCAAATCATATACATGGTCAAAGTCATCTGATGATGTCATATTTCTAAGTTATAATGATATTGGAACCTGATATGTGTTGATTAGAATTAAAGGTTTGGAACTCCAATCATCCACCCACTCTTGTGAGTCACATTCATTCCAAATAGAGTCCATGCATGCAAAATAGAAACATTCCAAGTGTCTCGCATGAACAATCCAAGAACTTATATTTGAGATATGAAATGAGAAGAGGTCACTTGAACCCATTAAAGTCATACAATCCTCATACTTTTCCAAGTGTTCTTCCTCCATTAACCAAAAATTTCTATGAATAGTATAATTTGGTTGAGCACCATGACACATGTTATCATTATACCATTCAACTATAGTTTTTGCATCTACCAAATGAACACCCTCTAAAAATTTCAACTCCTCCCTTGCAATAGCTATTTTTAGACGTGCTCCCCTTTTCCATGGTTAGCCTCAATTAAACTCCAAATGTGTTCTACAATAGTGGTAATGTGCATCCTTTTCAACCAATAAATCATCGACGTATTTTTAAATTACAATGTATAATTGTCTGAACAAATGTAATTTTGATTGAAAGTAATGTTCCTCTAACTCAATTATTCATATAAATTTTGAAAATAACCTTTAACATACTCTAAACAATATGATCTATCATCACTGATATATAAATGGTAATCCCTTAATATTTTGTGTTGTTGCTCTGTACTATCAGGTACATGCATGAATATTATATGCACAAATATGGTAACTTGTGATGAATTGTAATATTATGATTGAACTTCTATTCAAGGTTTAATTATGTAATTCTCAACAAAATCAACTACTAAAATAATAGAATTATGTGGTACATCCTTGCATATCTTAAAATGTTCATCTAACCATCTAGCCCTGTGTGTGTGCCTTGCATACTCATAAACAATCCTCTCCCAAAATTTAAATAGAAATTTGGAAACAAATATATTTTTTTTAACAAGCTCACACCTTTTAGATTCTTTACTATATTTTACTTGATAAGTCACTAATTTATATTTGCTTAAACCAACCAATTCCTATCTAATTGTACTTGTAATCTCCTCATGCATACATTTTTTTAAAATTTGGCAATCCACCAAAAATGTTGCAATTTCCATTTAAACATGATTTATTGTAAAATAATTACCCATTCAATATTTTGTAGAAGATAGTTGGAATAAATTATGTAGCTTATTATGGTGGTCATTCAATGCCACACTCCTAGAAATTGTTAGTATGCAAAGTATAATGAATATGGTGAAAAATATCATAGTGTATTGAAAATTCAACATGTTGCCTACAATAAGTGGTGCATGTGTGATTTATTATCATTGGACAAAACTCCTCTATTGTATTTCCAAAATTTATCAAGTAACTCTTTGAGAGTATTGGCTATAGCCTTGTCCTTTCATGGAAGTCTACCAGAGAATGCCCAGAGCTCATTGGTATTAGGTTCATTAAGTATTTCATGTCTTGAAATTGCTTTCATTAACATTTTTCTATTTATATCATGTGTTTGGCTTGTTTTTTAAATCAATCATTTTTTCCCTATTTCAGTACTTACTAGACAAGTTTTCATTATACATCAGGCAACATTACAATCTTTGTTTCCTGATCTTAGGCCTATAGTATAATATGTATCATGTAGATTTTTAACAATTTCATCATTTTCATCATCTATGTTAGATGTTCTTAGTCATAATGTGTAAATTATAGGTCTCATCTTAACACATTTTATTAATGAAATAAACAATTGACATCTTTGACTATCATACTCCATATTATGAAAGAAAGTATCCCAAATTTGTTGAGCCAGTCTTCTTGAATGGTGATCAGACATTTTGTTATGCATTGGTTTTAAAATATTTTCATTGACTTCAATTAAGTACTTGTATTTTTTATTCATAATTCCTGGGGGTGTTGGTAATGGTGGAATTTGTTGAGAGGGTGTTTCAAAACTATTATTACTTTCATTATTTAGAGGTGGGATGACATTTTCTTCATTATATGTTTCCATGAAATTTTCTTGATGGTTAATTTCATCATTATTTGTTTCCATCAAATTTTTTTCATTCATGCGGGGTGAAGCATCGTACATAGACTCATCATCAACAAAATAAAAAACTTGGAACTTTGAATGTGAACTTCCAACATTAAATAATTCATTATTTTTGATTTCATTATTATTCATTTTATTATGGTAAATTTCATTATTATTCATTTCATTATGGTCAATTTCAGTATTATTCAATTTTTATAGTCAATTTCATCATTGTTTTATTCATTATCATCAATTGGCTCATTATCTATGGCATTTAGTTCATTAGGATTAGGGTTTGTACCTTGTCTACCAATTTTTTTTTTTGCATTTGTAGCTTGTGTTTCTCTCTTAAATATTTTAATTCCTCTAGTGTTTTATTATTCAAAAACTTTCTCTTCCTCTTCAAACGTTATCCAAAAACCCATCAGAAGGGATACTTGATAACTTTTTAAAGGTGGGGTTAAGTACACAGGTATGCAAATCTCACTGAAGTATGTAGTGAATTTTTGTGGGGATAGAAGTCTTGATTTAGGTTAAAAATAGTCATTGATAAGTGTGTTTAATCTAAACTAATAATATTGTGGTCACATTATTACATAACACAATCACATTATGTGTTTTATAATGTTATGACCCATCCAATCGATTGAGAATCTTATATAGACAATAACATGATCATGTTATGTAGTAACATGATCATGCTATTGTCAATATAAGATTTGGGGTTGGTAACTAGCAATGAGAAGTGAGTGTTGCCTATGTTAGGAACAACACAATCATGCAATCATGTTATACTTAATATACATAAAGGATTATGGATCAGGGATTACAATTTATGTTTTAAGGATTAGGGATTATGGATTAGGGTATGTAGGGTTTGGGTTTAAAGGTGTATATAAGGTCTAATCGCTATATTCCATGTGAAAACCTAATTTATACTACAAAGGATGTTAATTAGGACTAAATTGATTGCTAAATAGGGAAAGTTTTTATTTTACAATTTAGGGTATACTCTTTAGGGCTTAGGTTTAGGATACATATCATCAATTAAAAAGATATAATTTTTAGTCTAAATGATGTTAATTTTGGCTAAAATGATTGGTTCAAGGTTTAAAGAGTTTATATTTATGGTTTACAGTTTAGAGATTATGAACTTTAAGAATTAGGGCTTGGGGTATATGTTTTAGTGTATATAAGGTACAATCACAATGGTGATTGGGGTAAATTGGAGCTAATCAACCCTCAAATCACATTTTATAGTCATGTAATTAGGTTGAAGGGGCTCGAAATAGCCCTAATTCACTTCAAATGCACAACTAGGTTGAATGTGATTTTTGGATCAATTATCCCCCACATGATCATAAATTTATCCTACAAAGTCAATTGTGGTAATGGTTGATGCAATTTTAACCAAGTTCATCCTTATGAACCTAGTTCTTATTATATATATAAAGGATGTTAATTGGAGTTAAATTTATTTGTTTAAGGTTTAGATTCTATATTTCAAAGGGTTTGGGGTTTAGGGCTTATGGCTTAGGGTTTAATGTAAATAGTATAGGGTTTAGGGTTAAAGTTAAATGTTACAAGGTAACTTAGTGTTCTAGATATCAGATATAGGGTCTATTCACTAAGGTAATTGAAGAACATTTGAGCTACTTGTGACATCTATTTATGATTTGATCACCTTCATGTTTGCATTTCTGATAAAATTAGGGTAAATTAAGCTATCTACATATTTCATACATGTTGTACAATTGATTGAGCCATAAATTTGGTTTAGGGGATCAATTTTTCCTATATCACATACGGAATTACACAAACTAATTAATTGTATCAATTCAATATAGAAGATCAATCTTTTGATTTTTCCCTAAATCATATCTTGCTATTAAAGGGGTTTAAATTAGCCTCAAATGCCTCCTCGATTAAAAGAATCAACTAACTCCTCCTCTTTGGTCAATTAGGTTGAAGGGGCTCAAAATAACCCCTATTTACTAAATAGATGCACAACTAGATTGGTACTCCAAAGGCTTTAACCATAGGACTAAAAAGTGAATTTTATGACATCTCATGATAAAATTAGTTATATCATACAAGGCATGTATGTTTATGGCATTAATAAGCATTAAGGCATAGGGTTTACAATTTATGTTTTACGGATTATGGCAATGGGTTTAGGTTTAAGGACCTATATATTAATGTCTAATCGCTAGATATGCCATGTGTTCAAACCTGATTCTTAATATAAATGATGTTAATTAGGACTAAATTGAAGTTTGTATATAGGGAAATTTTATGGTTTACAATTTAGGATATTGTTTAGGGTTTATGGTTTACAACTTCTAGGTTTTAATGTATATGCATGGTTTAGGATACAAAGGGTCAATTACAAAGATGATTGAGGATAATTTGAATCACTTGGACCCATTTGTGACTATAGAATGTGTTTTTGGGTTGTCATTATACCATGGATGTCATTGTGAAGATTGAGTGAATTAGTCAAATGGGATAATCAGTCATGTGATTTAGGCCCAACTAAGCCCTGTGAACTTAATTATTAGTCTAAATGATGTTAATTTGGGATAAAATGATTGTTTGGTTTTAAAATTTTATATT
The DNA here is from genome assembly GCA_037957365.1 of Torreya grandis. Lineage (NCBI taxonomy): Eukaryota > Viridiplantae > Streptophyta > Pinopsida > Cupressales > Taxaceae > Torreya > Torreya grandis. Next base: position 2,944,331 of record JARHVA010000160.1, on the reverse strand, counting down.
TATGGTTTAAAGTTTAGGGATAAAGAACTTTAGGGATTAGGGCTTAGGGTATAGGTTTTAGGGTATATAAGTACAATGGTGATTGGGGTAAATTTGAGCTCCTTAAAAGTAGACATGTGGTTTTTAATAATGTGAATTTGGGATCAATTATCACCCACATCATCATAGATTGAGCCTACAAAGTTAATTATGGTAATGAATGATGCAATTTTAACATAACTCATCCCTATGAACCTAATTTTTACTATATATCAAGGATGTTAATCAGGGATAAATTGATCCCAGGGGCATACTAAGCCTCAATGTAAGGAATTTCATCCATATGATATCAATTGGGGATCCAAGTGCTCACCATACTATAAAAATAAGTATTTTTTTAATTTGATAAGCAATTTGGTCCAAAGAAGTTGTATGCAAGGAATTACATTCATATATAATGGAAATTGGGGCTTAATTATCCCTAACTACATGTCATATTGAACCAATTGAATATTTGTTTCCAGATGATACATAATTGGGGCCAATCGAGGCTTGCCCAAGGAATTGTGTCAACCTTTTTTTAATTAGGGCCTAATTACACACCTTATTCAAATAATTAAGTGTTTGATTGAATATAATATGAAATCAAGACCAATTGAACCCTATGTAAGGAATTACATCCATTTAATAACAATTGCGATTTTGATTATGTATGAAATTTAACTGAAAGAATATTTAGTTCAATATGATCTATGAAATTTAGTCCAAACAATCCTTGTATAAGAAGTTTCATCCTTCTACTATCAATAAGGGGCTCTGTTGGTCCCAAATACATAACATATTGAATCAACCAAATATTTAGTTTAGTTAAATATGTAATTATGGCCAACCAAGGCTCATGCAAGTAACTGAATACACCTAATGTCAATTACAACTTTGTTAGCCCCAATTGTAAACTATATCCAATTAATCATTTATTTAGTTTTATCTTGTACATAATTGGGGCCAATTGATCCCCATGAAAGTAATTTTGTCCATATAATGTTCCAATTGGATTCCATTAGCCTCGATTTTACACCATATTGAACCAATTAAGAATTTAGGTTTAATATGATATGCAATTGGGACCACTCAATCCCCAAGCAAGGAATTACATCCATCTAATGTCATTTGGGGATCTAATTACACCATGTTAAATCAATTGATATTTTTTTCAATACTATACATAATTGAGGACAACCAAGTCCTATGTAATTAACTACTTCCACCTATAATATCAATAGAGGCATTTTTCACCCCATGCAACCAATCATGTCCATCTAATGTCCATTGTGAATATTTTTCCATAATTTTAGATAATATTTAACCAATTGATTATTTTCTTCAATATAATCTATAACTAAGAGTAATTGGTCCCCATGCAAGGAATTCCTTCAATATAATGTCAATTAGGGCTTTGATAACACACCATAATAAACTAATTAAATATTTAGTTTAATATAATACACAATTAGGGTTAAATGATCCTTGAGAAAGGAATTATGTCCATATATTATCAATCAGGTCTATAATTGCATGCCATATTATAAAAAACTAAGTATTCAATTTAGTTTGATACATAATTGGCACTAACCAAGCTCTATCTAAGGAAATATGTCCATGTAATGTCAATTTGGGATCTATAGGCCTGATTGCACACCATATAAGGATCAAAGGAAGAGTAAATTGATTCCTATGTTAATACATCTGCAATTATCATTCCATGCTATCAATTCTTGACAAGAACATTAGTCCCAAATAATAATTTTAACCAACCAATATTTGATCTTAAGACTATGAGGCCTAATGGCTCTTATTCAATTTTGAGGGTGTTGAGAATATGTAACATGATCACATTATTCAATTCATGTATATTACTTTAGATTTTATATTAACATATGAATATATTATAATATACAATATAGATTATTGTTATATATAATATTATATTATTATAATATATATTTTTAAATTGGTAAACACTTTTATAGAATCTAATTAGAATTATAAATCAGAGAACCATTTTTGAGTCAGAACTATAAATCAGGAAGGAAGAAGCTTTTAAAGAAGTCGAAGCTTCAAATTGGAACTGGGGAAAAACATAGAACCAATCCCTAATAAACAAGTAGATAATAAAATGATATAAAGACAACCAAAACTCCAAAAGACAAAAAAAATGGAATTAACCACAAAGAGGACATGCTACAAAACCACCATAGATGGCAAAGTACCAAAGATAGAAGAATCACACAATAAAAATTAGGACAATGAAGAAATACTTCAATGAATAAAAACAAAAACTAAACCCAAATAAAACCTACAATATTGAACGTCAACGATCATCCACAATTAGATAGGCTTCTCCTTGAAGAGAAATCATCCAACATCTTCTAGCAACCATTTCAAATAATTCTTGCCTCTGATTTACATCTTCTACATCTTGCTGACATTCCTACATTGGCCTTTTGTTTACCACCTTTAAAATGAAAAGAACCGAGTAACCTTAAAGACGTGTCCTCCAAATGAGTCTCCACCAATATATCATATTATAAGAATAAATATAAATACTATTTATATTATTATATGATATAATATTATCAAATCTTAATTTTTAACCCCATAATAATAATAATAATAATAATAATAATAATAATAATAATAATAATAATAATAATAATAATAATAATAGATACTCCTATGTAAAATTAAAAAATACCAAAACCAAATTATTTGTATTTGGTATTAAAAATGGGAAATAGTATAATAGACAAGCCATTTTACTGGTTGAATATTTTATATTTGTATATCTTTATGTCATCTTATTATTTACTCATGCTTTTAATGTAATACTATCATAAATTTAAATAAGTGAAATTTAATTTAATTTAAATTAAATATAAATATAAATATTCACAAGAGGCTATGTATAGTTTGTACCAAAGAATATATTACTTAAAATGGGTATCATAAGATAATACCAAAAATAACCAATAATATCTTACTTAAAATAGGTATAATAAGAGAATATGGAAAATATCTTTAAAATATATTAAAAAGAACTAAAATTAAAAAGAAATGACAAAAATTCAAAAAAGGGAGAAAGCACAAAATTTTCAAGCCAATAAAATATTCATTGTCTTACAAATTTGTACCAAATTATCTATGAAATAAAAATAAATAAACAATATAGATACATTCCAAACTATTTGGAATAAATCTCTACCATTGCATACCCTAATGATTTTTAGGTGAGAGTATTGGGGACCCTTCGGAACGATAAGGCAAGGGTGAGGGATTTTAAGATTTTGTAATCCAATAAAATAGCATATGTGCAAATGTAATGTCAATGTCACTATTATGTCCTTTCCTTTTCTTTTTTGGGCAATTGAACTTCAGCCTCAGCCTTAGCCTTCTAATGTTAGGCTTAAGCATATTAATGTTCATGTCCCAAGATTTGATACATAATGCCATATTATCAACATATGTCAAATTTTATGACATACTATTTTGAATAATGTAATGTTGTTGTGTAATGTTGAGATCCTCAATGAGATCAAAATTGTTTCATACACTCATTGGATAAACTATGCACTTTTGTTATAGATCAACTATGTACTTTTGTTGGGGAAAGCGGGCTAATGTGATAGTTCCTCCCTATTTTGAACAATTATATTAAACACTACCATGTGGAATAAAGTTGTTATTCTCTTATGCATTGTTGTGTTGTGATTTGTTAAAAGTAATATTTATTTAATAAAATTTTTTTGGTGATGTAAGTTATATGGAAAACACAATGAATTACAAAACTAGTTGTAAAATCTTCAAACAAGTAGTCCTAAATCAAATTAAAGATGAAGACAAAATTTTCTATGTTGTGCTAATATTTAGCTAAATGAGTTATCCTAATGATGGTCCTATGTGGTGGAGGCAAGATCCTCACCAACAACTATTCTAAATTTTTGGTACAATTTTAAATTACTTTGCAATCTTTTTGTGTGGAGATTAAGTTTCAAGAGAGCTTATTTGAGATCTTAATTAAAAAAATACCTCTTCCAATTTCATGGACAGCTCCACTTCTAGTTTATAATGAGAGACACACATTTTTAAAATGGCATTTAAACTAATATAAATAAATCTTTGGAGTTGTAAATTTTTTAATTTCCAAGTCCACTTTTAGGTAGTTAAGATGCGTCTATAAATTAAAATTTCTCTCCACCTATTAAACTGATTGTACACATCTTGAAATGGTCAAGCTAAGGGTTGGACAATAGTGCAGTTTCTCCACATGACCATACACTTTTTTAAGGTAGGTCTTTATGTTGGATTTCTTCCTTTCATGTAAAAAAATTTTTCAAGTGTATAACGGTCGTGAGACTAAAAATTACACCTCAAAGAAACTACAATGTTAATCATTCATCAAGTTCATTTTGCAATAAATCCTCTTTGAGCGATGTAGAATCTATATACGATTCCATGTTTTAAGATTTTTTGGTATATTTAAAAATATCCTACAAATTATTTGATTTTGTATGATATTTTTTTAACGAGGAATATATGTTTACAAGAATATTTAATGACTCATATAATGTTAATGTTATAAATTAGTTTTGGATTGCTATTTTTAAGTGCAATTAAGGGAAGTTATTTTTAAATATCTCTTGGATGCTATCAGTGTATTATAGATTGATTTGATATTTTATTTTTTAGATAAATTTTCACTTGATTATTATTCATTCAACACCCAATTAGGTGATGTTTATTTTTGATGTCACAATCATTGAAATATTTCTTTCTTTTTGCATAAATAGTTTTTTGATTTACTTTACCAAATATAACCTATCAATAATTACTTCCCCACAATTACATTTTTAATGTAATTTAAGGCCTCTTTATATTTTTTTGAGAAAAGTCTCAAACACAATCCCAATATTGATCCCTTGTTTCAAAATGGCATAGGAATTACTCTAGAATAACAAGGCATTGAAGTTGTGTTGCATAAAATAGAACTATGAATGGGGAAGGCATGGAGCTATAGTGTATTTTTTACACATGACCATACAACTTGACATCCCTCACATTGCATAAATTAAAATTTTAGAAGTGCACTTTTTGTATATAGTTATATATAGGATGAGCTTGATTTTCTTATAATCAACACATTATGTGACCCACATAATGTTTTAAAGGTACACGAGAGATTCAGATTCAATATCTGACTAAATTTGATAGCATTGATAACAAAAATCAATTCTTGTGCCCTCAAATCTTCTATTATAAACTTGGAAGATGAATTCTGTGAAACCTCATCCCCTCATACTAATTCTTATACTTCTAGTGAATCGAGGTAAGTAGATACATGTGAATCCTATAAAAACATTGAGTACAACATGAAAACTATGAAAGATGAAACCATTTATCATACACTACTTGATATCCATAGTTACTAGAGGTAAATATAAAACTATGTTAAAATGCATCTCTATATTAGGATTTGAATTTTTTGATTAATAATGCCATTCTCAACATTCTTCCTTAAAAAGAAAGTATAGAATATTTAGATTAATAATGGTGTCATTAACACACATACCATCTCCATCTCTATCAAACATATATTCCTTTGGAATGTAAATTCATGAGTATACATTATTGAATCAATTTATTTTACCAATTGTCTACCATTTAGCTCAATGGTATCTATATTATACATTATTATCTATAATTCTTAATGTTATTGCTACCTAATCAAAGCTAAGAGTGGTAAGAGGGAGAATCATAATGAATGGGGTATACTCTTTAGAATTTATTTAACTTTTTATATAGTGCATATGGTATAGGGTAGTGGTGAAAAGGCGATAACAATGTTATATGCTAGAATTTTTTCTTTTGAAAGCAAATCAAAACTCACATAATATTGCTTCATAGTAAATTTGTTAAATACTAGTTCATATTTTAATTGACCTTCTCACCAATTCCATATATATATATATATATATATATATATATATATATATATATATATATATAATGAAATGGATCCATGCCCTTGTCCTATTGCTTTAGTGCCATTTTAGTATGTGAGACATGTAAATTTTATGTAAAATTAGCATGTTGATATTTACCTAATTTTAGCCTTCCTAAAAGATTTTCAAAAAGGTTATCATATACAGAGGAGCCTAAAATGCAACAACTATGTTAGACATCGTGAGCCTCACCTTTTAGTAAATTAGGGTTGAGGCATACGAACAATTAGATATTAAGAGCAATGAAGTGGCATGAATTATCTATAAGTTTCATGTGTGTATGGATTATAATGAAATATAATGGGGATTCATGAACCCTAATATTCCATGTTATGTTACACGAGCTTCAAAATTTGAATGTGCATGTCCCTGTCAAAATGCATTGTTATAAATCAAAATAACAATTACAAAGTGATCATGTTAGAGACCCCTCTGGTCCATCCATAAGACAACATCCATATTTTCTCATTTTAGCATTTCCTCTTAGTATATAGTGACATTTTAAGTTTATCATCCACACCATCAAAGTTACAGAGACATTTATCCTCTTTTTTGGAGGTAAGGTAAAACTCATAGCCTTTACATTCTTTATTATTGTTTACACATATCAAATATTGACATTCTTTCAAAAAAGAGTTTATATATATTTTTATATATATATATATATATATGTATATATATATATATGTATATATATATATATATATATGTATATATATATATATTCATTGCTTATGTTTAAAAAAATTGCTTGTCTTAAAAAAGGAGTCATATTTTATTACTTGTCTGGATA
>JARHVA010000160.1:2882500-2932500 GCA_037957365.1 Torreya grandis | reverse complement strand
CTGTAAGACCCATTCTCTTTACACATTTCACTCCACCAATAATATAAAAATACAATGAAAACCAAATTATTCACCAACCAATCTAGTCTTTGATGGGAAGAAACTTTGATTTCATTTAAAAATATTTACTTCAAATGAGAGTCGTATAATTTTATAGTAGCATTTTTCTCTTAACCTGAAAGGGGCATTGTATCCAATCATCCTACCCACATTACAATATGGTGAAGCCATTGATCTTTCTAATAGTTGATGAAAACTTCTTGAGATGCATATTTTTCCATGAATAGATTCATGTCACAAACTATTGCAAGGTGTTAGAATGTGCAATATTTTGTGAAGGGTTACTATTAGCAAGAAAAAGAGAAGAAATGATTGAGTTATTTAGAAGGGGGGAAATGAAATTTAAACACATAATGTGTCATAAATTCATGATAATATGTTAGTGTGTAGGTATCAAGATTTTCCAAATGATAAATATCCAATTCCTTGATCAACAAGTATAGCTAAGTTATCAAAACTTACTTTGAAATTTATTGTACCCAAGAAAGTGTGAAAAGTTTTTTTTAAGTTAAAATTACTAAATATGAAAAAATGGCTCATATACCATCAAGTTTATTCATTCATATGCTTATTTTAATTTCCATTTTTTTACATTCAATATGAAATTTTACAAGATTCCATTCTTGTTTTTGTTACATTCAATTGTTTCATCCATCCTTCTTTAGGCAAGTGCATGCACATGTTTTAATTTATTATTTTATTTTGATACACATATGCATTCACATCACATGTGCACATTAAATTTGGTGTATTATGTAGGCACCAAAAAATATACAATACCTATTTCCATTAGGTCTTTTCTTTGTTTTAAAACACTTGGTCTAGTTATGTAAATTTAGCTCTTTTCAAACACATTTCAACCCAAATTACGTTATATCTAGCCTTTTTAGATCAAAATATCCTTAGATCCATCTTTTATCATCTTATGAATACCAATCACCCACTTTCTAATCGACCTTATCTCCACTCTTAGCATTTATTACACCTACAATAAGAATGAAAACCTTTCAATTTTGTCCCATATAAAAGAAATAACCTATTGGTACCATGTTATGCCTTTTATGGGTCCTTCAACCTTGGCCTAATTTCAAAAGCCTTTGATTTCACTTATCATAGTATTCCATGGTTGGGCATTACATGTCTAATTTTGGAAATCCCTACAGATATATATATATATATATATATATATAAAGTAATTGACCAAATATCAATGGAATGACAAATCATTCTAAGTTATTGAGTTGTACATTCTTCCTATTTATTGTGAAACTTATCAAGGAGCCTACATATTGAGCTAACATTGATTTTTTATCATCTTCAAGTCATTTTCCATTATCATATTATACCAAAATAGGGTTTATGAAAATGTTCATGTAGTTGTATTGGATTTTCTAGGCATGAAATGTGGAGCCTTTTTTTAAATTACACATCACTCACATACACATGATAAATACATTGACTCTAATTCCAAGTGTGTGGGATATGTAGTTGAAACTCCTTAAGGGGTAGCTCAAGTCAACTAACCTTAAAACACTTGTTATATTTATACTTTTGAGGGTTAGGTCAAGGAGAGAAAGAGAGATAATTCAACCTATTATACCTATAAATTTTGCATAATGATCACACAACCCTACTCGACATCAGCTTGTAAACCTATCGATAAAATTATAGAGTAAAGAATAAAGTGAATGACACATTTAGTGGTAGGGAACATGTTTAACAATTATAGGTGGTACAAATTTGGTGACATGTTAATTGTCTCATATGGATTTGGTGTAACATTGATTTTGTGTCAGTGATAATCACTAGTCAAATTTTACATAGAGAAATAAAGTCACCTGTAGAGCCTATATCAAATTTTAAAAACTGAGAATAGAACTCAGGGGTGCTAAATTCTAGTCTTCTTTATGTTTTCATTGTTATTTTATGCTTTAATCATTTTATTTCTCTATTTTTTCATGTTTTTAGCCACTAAGTTAGATCATATTATAGTCTTAGAATGTAATATCCTAAATATCCCTTATGCATTAGTTTTAATTATTTGTGCATGTGGTAATTACCCTAAAACCACAAATAGCTAAAATCATAATATCCCTATTTGTATCTAATATTTTGTCTATCAAATTAGGAAGCCATGAATCATGTAAAGTTTTCTATAGGCAAAATCATCTTTGCTCCTACAAAATGCCAAATTAAAAAGACCCAATCAGTCTCTCATTAGATAAAAATAAGAAAAAACATAAGAAAAATCTAAAAATTATAATTAAATAAAAATTTATAACTATGTTGGCCATTTTAACAATGTATCATCGGACAGGTACTAAATATGTATATCATCAATCATCTAATAGTATGTCATTGACTATTTCCACCATGTTTCACTATATTAGCCATTTTTACAAACATCATCAACCATTTCTACATAACTACAATGGCCATTTCTTGAAATCAACTACATCGATCATTAGACAAAACTTTCTCAACCATGTTATAATTTCCAACCTATAAAATGTCATCAATTAGGTTGATGATGTTTTATAGATACACAACCCTATTTATTACTCCTAATTTTTTCACTTTTGTGTTTGAATGTCATTTTGATAAAATCCCATTACCCCTCTCTTGATTCTTTGCATTTGGATGATTTTTGGGGAAAATTTTGGTAGGCATATTTTTTTCGATGCTATAGTTTCCTCTTATACCATATTTACCTACCATGGAATTAAATGCAAAACCTACCTTGATAATAACTCTTCTACATCATCTACGCATTTTGTCTTTTTGTGCCAAAAATGGTTGTCCCAAAGCTAAAATATCTCTAAATCTATAAATATAAATATAAAAAATGAAAGGCATATGTCTTATTTAAAGCTTCCAAATCAAAAATTTCAAACTTTTGAAAATTATCTCTTAAATTCTATATATTGGTCATATCTTTGCTACCATAGCTCCTATCAACATAGTGAAAGAAGTGCTACAATCCTTGTGCCTTAATAAATTTTATGGTATCAATGGAATATTTTTTTAGAAATTAGGAAAATCACTTTTTTTATAGGCCCGAAAGACATGTCTTAGAAAATCCTTGGCATCTTACGCCATCATGCTTCTTATAACTATCTAGGTAGGTTAAGATACACATGCTTATTTATTTACCTTCACTTATCTTATATTTACCCCCATTTATTACAACACTTGCATATTTATCTTTATGGTGTTATATTATTTTTCCAAAGCACCATCATGTTTTACACGATTGTGACACATGATGAGATTTGGTTGGAAACATGTAAACATCATATTTTCACTTACACACAATTTTATGTCACAAGACTTGTCAATTTATTAATCTACTTGAGTGTATGTCCTAAAAAGTACAATGAGATTGAGGTGCACTAGTTTGTGGCACTTCATGATATATTTTATCATACTTATCCATATTTACTACCACTTTCATTCCTACCATGGAGGTTCCCACACTCTCTTTTTCCCCTTTACGCATGTTTATCTAATGTTATTACCCTGATCAATTACATCATGTAGTTTTTACCAAGTTGGTTGATCTCATCAGCCATGTCGATGACGTACTATGTTTGTTAGACATTTTTATATGCCATTAGTTAGACCAATGACATGGGATAAGTTTTATTTTTGAATTTTAAATTTTGGATATGTATTTATAGGATTCTTATTTAATATTTCTCAAAATATAGACATCTAATATACTTTTATCCCATAGGTAGGTCCACCTATGTAAGAAGAAGAAGAATTAGGATAAGGATTTTACACTTGAGGAAGACTAATTAGCATAAGGACTTGAATATTTCAAGAAGAGACACTAAACCAACAAGCTATACTTAGTCTTTAAAGTCCCCAACTTGGGTCTTCTTCTTTCCATCTTGGCTTCACTCACAACCATTTCTTGCAGAATATCACTTGAGCTAAGGGGGATATTAATGCACTGACAAGTCAACCTAAGATAAGTATCTTAACCCTATACTCTTTATTTTATACTTTAGTGGTTAAATTATATTAGTTTAGATACCTTGTGGATACCATCTAATGACATTGTATTTTATTTTATTATCCTTTATACCTCTTAACTAGCATATAATGATATTTTGGATCTAGTTAGGTCTAAACTTGCTTTTTTTTATGTAGACTCCCCATTTATATCTCTGGCAACCTCCTTTAATCATGAGCCTTATATATGGCCACAAACTGCTTTCTAGACCAATGTATTTTATGCATGTTGGATCTAGTATGACCTTTTATATTTTTCTATTTTAGAGGATCCTTATTTTCTCAACCATTATTGACATACACATAGGTTTAATTATCCTATTAACATTTGAAGAAAATCATTTTTTTAGGCAACTATGTGAAATTTTAGAAAGACAAGAAAGGTTTTTAGAGCCTTAGAATTGATGAACAAAGTTGTCAAATCGATATTTGTATGTTTTTTATTTATGTAAATTTGTAGTGTATAGTTTTGGTTCCCAAGAATATTGGGTTTATGGTTCTGATGAGGTGCTCAAGTCTTTACGATTTTTCTAGGCTCTCACTTTCTTACCCTAAAAACCTTGATTTAATTTTTAAATTATGAAATGTTTTGCATTTTTTTTTCAAAAATTAGATATATCATGGAGATAGACACTCTCTATGCTCTTAGTTCACTCACTGATACACTAATTTATCATATGAGTAGGCTTTTATAGAGTGATGTTATAGATACACCATAGACAACCCAACCCCAAACCTACCATTTCAGTTTGTGTAGATTTATGTGCATAGGACCTTTTGATGATGATGGCATCAGTGGTTCATATGTCTTAGATCATATTCTTAAGAGTGATGAGTTTTTATCACACACATATGGTGTGTAGACATTAGTCACCACACAGATGCAGGTATATTTCATACAAATGTCACGTTAATTTAAGTTATATTTACAAATTTAATTTTTAAGCTAATAATTTATTTATTTATAAATTTAATATAATATATATGTCATTTTTTATGTTGCAGGAGGTGATGGTTCCTTCATCATCAAGTTAGCATTTACAATTTTTGATTTGTCATGATTGTTGTTTACATATTCTGATCTCATTATTGGGTAATTCATGATTACATCAACCTCTGTTAGGATGACACTATTTACCTATATAGAGGTAAAAATTATTTACATATATGTTTTTCTATTTGCATATATTCGGATTACAATTTTTTAATATATATGTTTTGCTCTTTGCATGTTATTTACTTCTCTTCTCAAGAATTAATGAAAAAATAACACAATCAAAAACATAACAGTCATGAATGGTCTTATGTTAGACCACGCTTCCTTAGGATTAACATCCTACAATGTTCTTATAGGGTCATTGATTGAGGATGTACACATTACATTCATATCTTCTACCCATTACCCATATGGTACATTTTATCTTTCCATTACCCAAGGTAAATACACTATTTTAAAAGAAATCTATTGCATGCTTTTAGGGATAGGACATTATTTATGAATAAATCATGAATCACATTTTTACATAAAATATTTGAAGATTAATTATAAATATACACCCATTTGCCTAGTGGATGTGAGCTTGGAAGTGATAATATCCTATTAAATGCGAGTCTCATTTATATACCTCTTTCCCAGAGACTTTCCTAATAATGCAAACTAAAATTCCTATGACCATATTGCATCTAAAATGATAAGGACACAAATTTGAATTGAATTCACATGTAGCATAAATACTTCCTCCTATTTGATATGGGTGAACACAAACAATCCCTTTTCTCTCTTTCTCGTATATATTTACACACCCAGCATTTGTATAATATACATGTATATATATTTTATGGTAGGAGTGTGAAATAAATATCCCACACTAATCCACTTAAACAACCATCTCCAACAAATAATGAGGAACTACTATAATCATCAATGTCATACCCAACACATACATCCTTATGATTAGGCTAGGATTTAGAATGAGTATCAAAACCCACCCACTGGTTGCCTAAATCATTTCTCAAAAAGGGGAGATGATTGTCAAGCATGCCTACTCTATATTCTCCTTCCTTGAAAAATGATAATAAGATCAAATGACCTTGTAAGACCATACAAAAAATAAGTAGTTACGAGGATCCTACCTAAGTCAAACCCCTATTTTTAGACAAGTAATAAATCAACAACGAATATAGTCCACCATGTAATATAGTATAAATTGAAGATCTTGACCCAAGTATATTTATATTTATCAATGAAAAAAATAAACTAGTATATTATATATTCCCTTTCATTAATCCTCTAATTTTGGTTTTGTTACAAGGTTGTTGCTCTAACACTTCAATAGATGGCTTATCAATTCAGATCTAAGTGTAAATTCATGTGCATGTTTGTCCTCTTCTTTCCTATAATGTGTCATTGCATTCATGTACTTATATAGATAGACATTTTTCATACAAGTGCTTCTATTGATCATTTTGGTTTCCATATATAAGATTTTATATTTTATATAAAACTAAGTGAGATGTTGTTTACATGAATAGTTGATGGCTAGAGCAAACACTTATCCCTTTCTACAAACTGAGATAGACATAAGCATTGTTATTATAATTTCATCTGCAAAGGCACTAATAGAGGTCTATATTAGTTATTTTAATTTTGAATTGTAAAAATAGACTTCTTTTAATAATTTTAGTACATGTACTTGGGGAAAATATAACTTATGTAAATGTATTATGTATGTAGGGTTGTCTTATGATAGATAATAGTCCCATGATAGCTAATATTCCCAATTAGATGGTGATTTAGGAAAATTTTCATGTTCCTCCAATATTTGAGATGCCTATTCAGATAGCTGAGCCTACCATTGACGTGTTTGAGTGTGAAAATAGATTAAGCATGATCACAACCTTGAAATAAGTGCACATGTTTAAATGATTTTTTATTATAGTTTATAATTAATTTCTTAACAATTGTTTGAATGTATTTTATATTAATTAATATTTTTTGTATTTGAACAAGCTCAACTACAAGTTAGCTATGACTGTAGGACCTGTAGTCTAACCTTGGAGCAGTCCAAGAAATTAGAGGGGTCTCCATATACTATCAAGGCATTCTAGGGACAATCTTCTTTGAGGAAGGAAAATAAAGGGAAGCTATTTGATGGATAGGATATCTTACACATGAGATGTACTTTTTTGTATGCATATATGGCAATTGATGCATTTTTGGCATTGTATCTGCATATATGACATTCAACCAACATTAGATAATATAATGGTAGATGTAATTTTATGTATGCCTATCATGGTAATATGTGTATTATTGATATTGGACACATGTGCCTATATTATATGCCTATCATGGCAATCTATCTAATTTATATTTAGTTTTTATTTCATTGTGTGTTATTGTATAGTGTTATTTTGATCTTCTAAATTATTATCTATCAGATCTCATATTTAATGTTGTAAACAGAAATGAGGATTAAAAATTATTATTTTAAATGTTATAAATCTCAGACCTTCCATAATTTTTTAAATTAAATTTTTTATTTCATTGTGTGTAGTGGAAATGACTAATGACACTCTTATCACTTAGGATTAATGTCCTTTTCTATTTTTACCTACTTCTTTTACATGTTGGAGACACTTCATGGTTTCATTAGACCTATTACAAACATTTGACATTCATTATCTAACTCATTTCATGCATTCCATTCACAAACGTCCTCTCACTCTTTCACTATCTTCTCACTAGGAAATCTTCTTAGGTTTCAAATACCAAAACATGATATAAGTCTCAAGGAGTTAGTATTATATCATAGATGTTCTGACATGGTCAAATCACACCTACCTTAACCTATTACAATTACTCAAACACACTTTAACATTCAATTCCACATACAAGGCACCCTACACAATAAGGCACTCTATAGGCCTGTGATAGCAACATGGAGTATGCCTTGTATCACAAAAAATAATTTTTAGTGACAATATGAACATATATTTAATGAGAATAAATTGTACATAATATAAAATACTCTACCTAGCTGCACTAGAATGAATACATAGTCAAATTCATCTGATGATGTCATATTTGTAAGTTGTAATGATATTTCAACCTGATATATGTTAATTGAAATTAAAGTTTTGGAACTCCAATCATCCACCCACTCTTGTGACTCACACACATTCCAAATAGATTCCATGCATGCAAAACAAAATCATACCAAGTGTCTCATATGAACAGTCAAAGAATTTACATTTGAGTTATAAAATGAGTGCAGGTCACTTGAACCCGTTAGAGTCATACAATCCTCATACTTAGCCAAGTGTTCTTCCTCCATCAACCATAAATGTCTATGAATAGTATAATTTGGTTGAGCACCATGACAATTTTTCTCATTACACCATTCAACCATAGTTTTTGCATCTATCAAATGAACACCCTCTTCAAATTTTAACTCCTCCCTTGTAATATATCTTTTTACACATGCTCCAACATCATCATGTTCCCCTTTTCCATGGCCAGCCTCAGTGAAACTTCAAATGTGTTTTACACCAGTGGCAACATACATCCTACTTAACCAATAAAATATTTGTGTATTTTTAAACTAGGATGTGCAATTATCTGACCAAATATAATATTCATTGAAAGTAATGTTCCTCTAACTCAACTATTCATAAAACTTTTCAAAACAACCTTGCACATACTTTGAATAATGTGATATATCATCATTGATATAAAAATGGTACTACATTAATATTTTTTGTTGTTGTTCTATACTATCATTTACATACATGAATGTTATATGCATGAATATGGTAACTTGTGATGAATTGTAATACTATGATTGAACTTCCATTTGGGGTTTGGATGTGTAATTCTCAATAAATGCAACTACTAAAACAATAAAAATATGTGGGAATGTATACTTTAATATCTTGAAATGTTCATCCAACCTTCTAGCCCTGTGTGTGTGCCTTGCATACTCATAAATAATCTTTTCCTTAAATTTGACCAAAAATTTGGAAATAGGTATCTTTTTTTAACAAGCTCACACCTTCTAGATTCTTTGCCATATTTTACTTGATAAGTCACTAATTTATATTTGCTTAAAATAACTAATTCATGTATAATTGCACTTGTAATATCCTCATTGATATATTTTTTTAAAATTTGGTAATCCACCACAAATGTTGCAATCCACCAATTATCATTTTACATCGGGCAACATTACAAAATTTGCTGCAGAATCTCAAGCCTACAGTATAATATGCATCATGTAAATTTTCAAAAAATTCATCTTTTTCATCATACATATTGGATGTTCTTAGTCTCAATGTGTACATTATAGGTCTCATCTTAATCAATTTAATCAATGAAACAAATAATTAATATCTTTGACTATCATACTCCAAACTATGAAAAAAAGTATCCCAAATTTCTTGAGCCAGTCTTATTGAATGGCAATCAAACATTTTATTATGCATTGGTTTTAAAGTATTTTCCTTCAATTAATTACTTGTATTTTCTACACACAATTCTTAGAGGTTTTGGTAATGGTGGAATTTATTGAGAGAGTGTTTCAAAACCATTATTGCTTTCATTGTTTAGATGTGGGATGACATTTTCTTCATTGTTAATTTCTTCATTAAGTGTTTCCATGAAATTTTATTGATGTTTAATTTCATCATTATTTTATTCCATCAAATTTTCTTCATTCATGGGGGGTGAAACATCATACATAGACTCATCATCAACAAAATCAAAAACTTGGAACTTTGAATGTGAACTTCCAACATTAACTAATTCATTATTTTCAATTTCATTATTATTCATTTCATTATGGTCAATTTCATTATTATTCAATTCATTATTGTAAATTTTCACATTATTTAATTGATTATATTTAATTTCATCATTGTTTAATTCATTATCATCAATTGGCTCATTATCTATGGAATTTGGTTCATTAGGATTAGAGTTTGTACCTTGTCTACCATGAAACTTTTGCATTTGTATCTTATGCTTCTCTCTCAAGTATTCTAATTCCTATGGTGTTTTTCTCTTCAACAAATTCCTCTTCTTTTTTGAACATGATCTAGAACCCATTAGAAGGGACAATAGATAAATTTTAAAGGTGGTGTCAAGTACACAGGTATGCAAATCTGACAAAAGTACGTAGAGAATGCTTGTGGGGACAAAAGTCTTGATTTAGGCTAAAAATAATAATTAATAATTATGTTTAATCTAAAATAATAATAACATGATCATGTTAATACATAACATGATCACGTTATGTGTTGTATAAGGTTTTGGCCCATCCAAACCATTGAGAAGCTTATAGTGACAATAACATGATTGTATTATGTAATAAAATGATCATGTTATTATCTATATAAGTTTTGGGGTTGGTAATTGGCAATGTGAATTGAGTGTTGCCTATGTTAATAATAACATGATCATGTTATTAAATAATGTGATTGCATTATACTTTATATATATATATATATATATATATATATATATATATATATATATATATAAGGGATTAAGGCATTAATGCATAAGGTTTATGGATTAGGGATTAGGGATTATAATTTATGTTTTAAGGTTTAGGGATTAGGGCATGTAGGGTTTAGATTTAAGGGTATATATAAGGTCTAATCACTATATGCCATGTACAAACCTAATTTTTATTACAAAGGATGTTAATTGGGACTAAATCAATTAGTAAATAGGGAAAGCTTTTGATTTAAAATTTATGGTACAATGTTTAAGTCTTAGGTTTAGGGTACACATGGTCAATAACAAAGATATAATTATTAGTGTAAATGATGATAATTTGGTCTAAAATGATTGGTTCAAGGTTTAAATAGTTTATATTTATTGTTTAGAGTTTAGGGATTATGAACTTTAAGCACTAGGGCTTAGGGTATAGGTTTTAGGGTATTTAATATACAATCATGATGGTGATTGCGGAAAATTAGAGCTGATCAACCCCCAAATCACATTTTATAGTCATGTAATTAGGTTGAAGGGGCTCAAAATAGACCCAATTTACTTCAGATGCACATCCAGGTCAAATGTGAATTTGGGATCAATTATCCCCCACATCATCATAGATTGAGCCTACAAAATCAATTTTGGTAATGGGTGATGCAATTTTAACCAAGTTCATCCCTGTGAACCTAATTCTTACAGTATATATATATATATATATATATATATATATATATATATATGATGTTAATTGGGGCTAAATTTATTGGTTTTGGGTTTAGCGTATATATAAGGGTTTGGCATTTAGGACTTATGGATTAGGGTTTAATGTAAATGGTATAGGGTTTAGGGTTCAAGTTAAATTCTACAAGGTAACTTAGGGTTTAAGACATTGGATATAGGGTCTAATCACTAAGGTGATTAAAGAACACTTGAGCTAATTGTGACACCTATTTATGACTTGATTACCTTCATGTTTACATTTATAATAAAAATAGGGTCAATTATGCCATGTACATGTTTCATACATGTTATACAATTTATTGAGCCATAAATTTGGTTTAGGGGATCATTTGTTCCAATATCATGTAGGGAATTACACATATTGACTAATTAGATCAATTCATGATAGAATATTGATCTTTTGATTTTACCCCAAATCATATCTTGCTATTAAAGGGGTTCAAATTGGCCTCAAATGCCTCCTTGATTAAAAGAATCAACTAGATCCTCCTCTTTGGTTAATTAGGTTGAAGGGGCTCTAAATATTCCTAATTTACTTAACAAATGCACAACTAGATTGGTACTCCAAAGGCTTTATCCATAGGTTTAAAAAGTGTATTTTATGACATCTCATGATAAAATCAGTTATATCATACAAGGCATGTATGTTTGTGGCATGTAGTGGGCATTAGGGCATAGGGCTTACAATATACGTTTTATGGATTAGGGATTAGAAATTAGGGATTAGGGTATAGGGTTTAGGTTTAAGGACCTATATATTAATTTTTAATTGATAGATATTCCATATGTTCAAACCTGATTCTTACTATAAAGGATGTTAATTGGGATTAAATTAAAGTTGGTAAATAGGGAAATTTTATAATTTACAATTTAGGGTATAGTGTTTAGGGTCTATGGTTTATGGATTCTATGTTGTAATGTATATACATGGTTTAGAGTATATAGGGTCAATCAAAAAGATAATTGAAGACAATTTGAATAAGTTGGACCCATTTGTGACTATAGAATGTGTTTTTGGGTTGTCAATATACCATGGATGTCATCATGTAGATTGAGTGAATTAGTCAAATGGGGTAATCAGTTATGTGATTTAGGCCAAACTAAGCCCTATGAGCTTAATTCTTAATCTAAATGATGTTAATTTGGGATAAAATGATTGGTTTAAAGTTTGAAGAGTTTACATTTATGGTTTAGAGTTTAAAGATTAGGAACTTTAGGGATTAGGGCTTAAGGTATAGGTTTTAGGGTATATAATTTACAATCATGATGATGATTGGAGCAAATTAGATTTCCTTAAACATAGATCTATGAGTATTAAAGAATGTGAATTTGGGACCAACTATCCCCTAAATCATCATAGATTGAGCCTATGAAGTCAATCGTGGTAGTGACTGATGCAATTTTAACCATGCTCGTCCCTATGAACCTAATTTTTACTAAATATAAAGGATGTTAATTGGGCATAAATTTATCCTAAGGGCCTACTAAGCCTCAATGTAATGTATTTCATCCATATGATATCAAATGGGAATCCAAGTGCTAACCATATTAAAAAATAAGATTTTTTTCAATTTGATAAGTAATTCAGTCCAAAGGACCTATGTGCAAGGAATTACATTCATATATAACAGAAATTGGGGCTTAATTGGCCTCGATTGCATACCATATTGAACCTATCAAGTATTTGGTTCCATATAATACATAATTAGGGCCAATCAAGGCTTACCCAAGGAATTGTGTCAACATAATTTTAATTAGGGCCCTAATTACACACCTTATTCAAATAATTGAGTGTCTGAGTGAATTTGATATGAAATCATGACCAATTAAACATCCTGTAATGAATTACATCCATCTAATAACAATTGGGATTCTGATTATGCACCAAATTCAATTGAAAGAATATTTGGTTCAATATTATCTATGAAATTTAGTCCAAACAAGCCTTGTGTAACAAATTTCATCCTTCTACTCTCAACAAATGGCTCTATTGGTCCCAACTACATAACATATTGAATCAGCCAAGTATTTAGTTCAGTTAAATATGTAATTATGGAAAACCAAGGCTCATGCAAGTAACCAAATACATACAATGTTAATTACAACTTCGTTAGCCCCGATTGTAAACTATATCTAGATAATCATGTATTTAGTTTTATCCTATACATAATTGGGGCCAACTGAGCCCCATGAAAGTAAAATTGTCCCTATAATGTTCTATTTGGGTTCTATTAGCCTCGATTGCACACCATATTTAACCAATTGAGTATTTAGGTTCAATATGATATGAAATTTTGGCCACTTAATCCCCAAGCAAGGAATTACATCCATCTAATGTCATTTGGGGCTCTAATTACACCATGTTAAATCAATTGATATTTTTTTCAATACTATACATAATTAAGGATGACCAAGTCCTATATAATTAATTGCTTTCCCCTAGAATATCAATCAAGGCATTTTTCATCCCATGCAAAAAATTGTGTCCATCTAATGTCCATTATGAATATTTTCCCCTAATTTCACATCATATTTAACTAATCGAGTATTTTAATTTAGTATTATCTATAATTAAGAGTAATTAGTCCCCTTACAAGGAATTCCTTCAATATAATGTTAATTAGGGCTTTGATAGCATAACATATTAAACTAATTGAATATTTAGTTCAATCTAATACACAATTAGGTTTAAATGAGCCCTGAGAAAGGAATTATGTCCATATAATCTCAATTGGGTCTCTAATTCCACACCATATTATAAAAAACCAAGTATTAAGTTTTGTTTGATATGTAATTGGGGTTAACCAAGCTCTATGCAAGGAAATATGTCCATATAATGTCAATTTGGGTTTTATTGACTTGATTGCACACCATATTGGGATTAAAGGAACAATAAATTGGTTAATAGGTTAATACATCTCCAATTATCATTCAATGCTATCAATTCTTGACATTGGTCCCAAACAACAATCTTAATCAACTAAGATTTGATCTTAAGACTAGTAGGCCTAATGGTTCCTATTTGGGTTTTAGGGTATTGAGAATATGTAACGTGATCTCATTATTGAATACCATGATCACATTAATAATACAGTTAATAATGTGATCATAGTATTTGAATTTGAATTCAATTCCGATGCCTTTTGGCTCAGGAAAGGCTTAGATTCCTGAGCCAAAGGCTTGGATTGTCAATGTACAACCGAGTTTTGAAAGGTATGAAAATAAACAACAAATTTCAACTTTGATTCCTGAATACACTAAGAATTTCACTATAAAAATTCAAAAAAAATATACCTTCATAATGAGCATGGTATCCTCTTTCCAAAAATATGATTTTTATAATTGTTGGACTAATTTAAGGTTTTAAACTCTATTGATTTCTAGCTATGCCTTTTTTAGGCCACTACATGCCGCAAACATACATGCCTATACATGTTCATGTAATTTGTCTGTCATTGATCCAATCGAAAATAAAATTATATGGTGACTAAGTAGGCCTAATTCTACACACATTTAAAAAAAATTGTTTTTTTTGAGGTTGTTAGGCATGTCACATGAATGGTTATCCATTTCTTTGTTACTTTTAGAATTTATTTACCTACAAAATTCATAAAAATAAATTATATTAAATAATGCTCAGAAAATGGTGCGCATCACGGTCATCTATCTACTATGTTTTCTAAAAAAATAGTAGTTCCTCTTCAAATTTTAGATGTTTGACCTAGTTATACTTAACCATTGTTTTTAAAAAAATAGTGTTTTGGAAACTAGACTCGAAAAGCCACATTTCATGTTCTTACACCATCTTCAAATTTATAGTGTATATATCTCAAATTATCTACAGAAGTTTAGATTTATGAAATTTTAGTAAAATCATGTCCATGGGTAGGCCACTTTTTGTCTCCCAACTTTGTGCACTTACCCTTAAAATTGAGTGTAATAGTTATTTTATTTTTTAACTAAGGTAAATGAGGTAGTGTTTGATAGTGCTATGAACCAGAATATGACACAAATGAAGGGTCTAAATCCTCTACAAACCATATCTAATAATCATTAGTGTCAATAACATGCCATTAGGGTAGAGATATACCATAAATAGCCAAAACCAATGTAACATGTCAAACGATATTTGACTCTAAGTGGGACTAGACACAACTTTTACTTTTTCCTTTTGATAATATTTATGATTTTTTAAAACAAAATCACACATGAATTATATATTAGACTCTATTAATATCGATATAAGCTCTATCAAAACTTAGTTTTAAAAAAAAACTTAACTAGTAGTTGCCCCAAAGGTGTAAGTTACACTGAAAGGGTTGTACTTTTTTTTTTTGGTAAAGCAGGGTTCTATAAAGTGAAAAAATATAATTTGGTAGTTGTACCTCACTTAAAACCCACAACTACCAACTTCATCTCACATTCTGTGTGTGAAGAGTGAAGAAAGAATAATCTTATATTTTAGGTAATGGTAAAAAATGAGGTTGTATGTTTCTTCATATGACTTGACAATGAATTATGCAAGAAAGAGATGTTTCATTTCATGACAAACTTGAGAAATGATGAAGTAGTGAGATGGACTCTCTCTCTCTCTCTCTCTATTATTATTATTATTATTATTATTATTATTATTATTATTATTATTATTATTATTATATTATTTTTTTATTAATATGATTACTATTAATAATGTACATGTATATAATATAATAAATATTAATATTAATATATACAATTAATACATATTATACTATAATACATAATTTGATATTATTAATATATTTTAATATTATAAAATATTATATGTTATATATTATTATAATATTATATATATATATATATATATGATTAATATTGATATATTAATATATTATTAATTTATTAATAATATATTGTATATATATAATATAATATAGAGATATACCTAATGGTTAATACATATCCAATTATCATTCAATGCTATCAATTCTTGACAAGAGCATTGGTCCCAAACAACAATCTTAATCAACTAAGATTTGATCTTAGGACTAGTAGGCCTAATGGTTGCTATTTGGGTTTTAGGGTATTGAGAATATGTAACGTGATCTCATTATTGAATACCATGATCACATTAATAATACAGTTAATAATGTGATCATAGTATTTGAATTTGAATTCAATTCCGATGCCTTTTGGCTCATTAAAGGCTTAGATTCCTGAGCCAAAGGCTTGGATTGTCAATGTACAACCGAGTTTTGAAAGGTATGAAAATAAACAACAAATTTCAACTTTGATTCCCAAATACACTAAGAATTTCACTATAAAAATTCAAAAAAAATATACCTTCATAATGAGCATGGTATCCTCTTTCCAAAAATATGATTTTTATAATTGTTGGACTAATTTAAGGTTTTAAACTCTATTGATTTCTAACTATGCCTTTTTTAGGCCACTACATGCCACAAACATACATGCCTATACATGTTCATGTAATTTGTCTTTCATTGATCCAAGCGAAAATAAAATTATATGGTGACTAAGTAGGCCTAATTCTACACACATTCAAAAAAAATTGTTTTTTTTTGAGGTAGTTAGGCATGTCACACGAATGGTTATCCATTTCTTTGTTACTTTTAGAATCTATTTACTTGCAAAATTCATAAAAATAAAATATATTAAATAATGCTCAGAAAATGGTGCACATCACGGTCATCTATCTACTATGTTTTCTAAAAAAATAGTAGTTCCTCTTCAAATTTTAGATGTTTGACCTAGTTATACTTAACCATTGTTTTTAAAAAAATAGTGTTTTGGAAACTAGACTCGAAATGCCACATTTCATGTTCTTACACCATCTTCAAATTTATAGTGTATATATCTCAAATTATCTACAGAAGTTTAGATTTATGAAATTTTAGGAAAATCATGTCCATGGGTAGGCCACTTTTTGTCTCCCAACTTTGTGCACTTACCCTTAAAAGTGAGTGTAATAGTTATTTTATTTTTTAACTAAGGTAAATGAGGTAGTGTTTGATAGTGCTATGAACTAGAATAGGACACAAATGAAGGGTCCAAATCCTCTACAAACCACATCTAATAATCATTAGTGTCAATAACATGCCATTAGGGTAGAGATATACCATAAATAGACAAAACCAATGTAACATGTCAAACAATATTTGACTCTAAGTGGGACTAGACACAACTTTTACTTTTTCCTTTTGATAATATTTATGATTTTTCAAAACAAAATCACACATGAATTATATATTAGACTCTATTAATATCAATATAAACTCTATCAAAACTTAGTTTAAAAAAAAAACTTAACTAGTAGTTGCCCCAAAGGTGTAAGTTACACTGAAAGGGTTGTACTTTTTTTTTGGTAAAGCAGGGTTCTATAAAGCGAAAAAATATAATTTGGTAGTTGTACCTCACTTAAAACCCACAACTACCAACTTCATCTCACATTCTGTGTGTGAAGAGTGAAGAAAGAATAATCTTATATTTTACGTAATGGTAAAAAATGAGGTTGTATGTTTCTTCATATGACTTGACAATGAATTATGCAAGAAAGAGATGTTTCATTTCATGACAAACTTGAGAAATGATGAAGTAGTGAGATGGACTCTCTCTCTCTCTATATTATTATTATTATTATTATTATTATTATTATTATTATTATTATTATTATTATTATTATTATTATTATTATTATTATTATTATTATTATTATTATTATATTATTTTTTTATTAATATGATTACTATTAATAATGTGCATGTATATAATATAATAAATATTAATATTAATAAATACAATTAATACATATTATACTATAATACATAATTTGATATTATTAATATATTTTAATATTATAAAATATTATATGTTATATATTATTATAATATAATAATATATATATATATATGATTAATATTGATATATTAATATATTATTAATTTATTAATAATATATTGTATATATATATAATATAATATAGTATAGTATATATTAATATATTCTATTAATACACATCATATTAAAAAAATTATATTATTAATATATTTTAATATATTTTAATATTTTTAATGTTTTATATTTGTTTTTAGATCATTACGGGGTTAGTATTGGCCCCCCAGCCCGTAAAGTTAAAATGTTTACAACGTCTAGCACAAAGCCAACAAAAATTAAAAAAATAGACATCCACCAAAAACTGAGACTAAGAGAAACACCAAAGGGCCACGTAGGAACCTAGTATAACAAGAGAAAGCCACAAACCCAAAAGACTAGACATATCGAGAGAAAAAAAAATTAGCAAGGACACCAAACCAATAGCTTAAATGGTATCACCTGCAATGCCATCCTCATTTGAATCTGATAGCAACACCAAATCATATTCACCCCCTGCATGTTTCTCCTTCCCAACCATAGTTGCTTCCTTCACCTAGTTTAGTCACTCGAAACCCCTAGATGAGGAAGGCATAAAGGGCATTGCCACCTCCTTCGGTCTAGGGTCTACAACCTCCACCAGCACCAAATTATACCATGATGGTGCTTCTGGCATTCTAGACAACACCCATTTAACCAACTTCCTCATTGCCTCCACCCTCTTCTGCTCATGTCAATGGCTATGTAACTGTACCAACTCTTGGATGGGATTCATCATTTGTGACACCACTGGCAATGAGACAAATTTACTAATCTTCATGTTAGGCATAATGACCTTCTTGTGGTGGTCCTCCATGAAATTTAAGAGAATCATGAATATAGTTTCTAAAGTTTGAAATGTAGATGCAGGGATGACTCCTAAGCCATCCCACTCTGAGAACAACATGAACAAGAGAGGGGTCAAGTCATGCAAACAAACTTTCTTGATTAAGTCGACTTGACATTCTAGACGAACAAAGAATGTTACCACCTTTACCACCACCACTGCATCAGAGATTAGGAACATGAGATTAGAGGTAAAGATAATCACCACTTCTGAGTTCACCCTGCACTTGATCCCCTTAACTAGGTACTCTTGCCCCAAAACATCCACTATAGCATCATACACTTCCTCTAAAGGCAACCAAAAAATATGTCAGATACAAGCCCGTGATATTAGTCCCTCAAAGGTCATCTCCCTCACCTCACTAGACATAAAGATATACGTAGTGCTAAACATAATGTCGCTCTAGCTCTCCATTGATTTCACCCCCAAACATAGCATAGAATTCTCATAGGCCACCCATGCATATGTAACGTGAAACACGATAGCTGAAGAATAAATGGGCATAGGGGAAGCCTCTAGGCTCCCTCGTGCCAAGGAGAGCCGTTAATCACCCCAATTAAAATGCCAACTAACATAAATGTGAATCCTCCTCCCCTATCACTTCACACACATTCTTGACAAATAATGATTAAATGGAGCAAGTGGGGGCATGCCCGAAGTGTCAGCAACCACAATACTCCGTTAAAGGCTCCAATGGCTACATTAGCCATTTTGTAATTGCTTTGTGTAGACAAAGCAATACAAAAGGATAGCTAAACAAAATTCAACCAAGATTAATCAACGAAATTGAAGGGAAATCCTCCCAAGTATCCCTGATATTATCCAACCTGTAAACCTTTGATTGATTGATGCCACTGTTTGCTAGGAAGTATGTAACTGTATTCACCTCTCGAAAGCAATGCTACCACTTTATAGTAGAGAAATCTTCCAAATTTTGCCATGTTTTTTTCAAGATATTCTCTAGGTGCCACGATTTAGCCTCTCTTTTTTCCAAAGCTGCAAGGATAATCTGTGAATCACCTTCCACAATCAAATTTGGAATCCCACATTGGATGGCCAATTCAATACTGCTCACCAAAGCTTGAGCTTCTACTTTGTTATTGGACCCATCCTGAATTTTCTTAGATAATGCTCTGATCATTGATCCACAACAATCACGAATAATGCAGCCCACCCCGGAAGTCCCTAGATTACCACACGCTACACCATCGAAATTGAGTTCAAACCACCCTAGAGGAGGGGGCATCCATTCCTACTTTCTACTTCTGACCTCATTATTGATGATGATTGACCCATTAATGGGGGAATGTATTATATATTATATTACATTACATTATATATTACCATATGAATATATTATAATATATAGTAGATATTATTATTATTATTATTATATATAATATTATATTATTATAATATATATTTTTAATATTGGTAAATGCTTTTAAAATAATTTAATTAGAATTATAAATTAGAGAAACATTTTTGAGTCGGAGCTATAAATCGAGAAGAAGCTTTTATAGAAATCGGAGATTAAAATTGAAAGTAGGGCACAACTCAAGGCCAATCCCTAATAAACAAGTAGATAATAAAATGACACGAAGACAACCAAAACTCTAAAAGATGAAAAAGGGAATCCAACACAAAGAGGACATGCTACAAAACCACTGTAGATGGGGAAGTACCAAAGATAGAAGAATCACACGACAAAAATTAGAACAACGAAGAAATCCTTCAACGAACAAAAATTGAAATTAAACCCAAATAAAACCTACAAACATGAACGTCAAGGATCATCCACAAGTAGAAAGGCTTATCCTCAAAGAGAAATCATCCAATATCTTCTGGCAACCATTCCGAATAAGTTCTTCCACTTTTAGTCTCAGTGTTTCTACCTTCGATTTGCATCCTCTACATCTTGCTGACATTCCTACATCTACCTTTTGTTTCCCACCATTAAAATGAAAAAACAAAATAACCTTAAAGATAGGTCCTCCAAACAAATCTCCACCAATATATCATATTATAATAATAAATATAATTATTATTTATATCATTATATAATATAATATTATCAAATTTTAATTTTCAATCCCAAAATAATAATAATAATAATAATAATAATAATAATAATAATAACTCCTGTGTAAGATAAAAGAATACCAAAACCAAATTATTTGTATGTGATATTAAAAAAGGGAAACATTATAATAGACAAATAATTTTAGTCGTTGAATATTTTGTATTTGTAGAATTTTATCTCTTCTTATTATTTATCTATGCTTTTACTCTAATACTGTCATAAATATAACTAAATAAAATTTAATTTAATTTAATTTAAATATAAATATTCACAAGAGACCATGAATAGTTTGGACCAAAAAATAATAAGAAAATACCAAAAATATCAAAAAACATAGTACTTAAAATGAGTATAATATCTTTAAAAGATATTAAAAATAACTAAAATTATAAAGAAACGACAAAATTTTTAAAAAGGGGAAAAGGATGATATTTTCAAACCAATAAACTCATATGTACCAATAAACTCATCTGTACCAAAATTTTAAAAAAAGGGAAAAAGATGATATTTTTTAACTCTGAAGAATTTTCAGATTTTGCAATCCAATAAAATATCTCCGTGCAAATGTCAATGTCAATAAGATGCCTTTCTTTTCCTTTCTTTTCTGGGTGATTGAACTTCAGCCTTAGCCTGCCACTATTTTTGCTCTCACCAACATCGTACAGGAAAACTACTGTTTTTTCACATGATTAAAAGAGGGAATACGGCACTGCCACTACCATTATGCGTCACGTTTTAAGTTCATTGTAGTCAAGTGTGGTGCTGTACGTCTTAATTATTCCCCCCACTTTCTTGTGTTTTTACCAATTTTCCTAAGCCAGATTGACAACCACATTATTTTATTTTATTTGATGCTATTAAATTAATATTAATTAGGTTTAATATTAATTTCATTTATAGTTGCATTTCGATCCACAATAATAAATTAACTATACATATTATCAAAAATATATTAAATATAGTATTATTTTAAATTTTGAGGTTATTTTAATATAGGATTCAAGCACTGCAAGTATTCTAAAAGTATAATTCAGAGACAAATAAAATTAGAAGATGGATAATTAGTAGAAGTTCGAGTATTGAGGAGAATGCATAGATAAGGCTGGAATAGCGAAGGGTTGCCAAGGGAGGCCCTATAAAATTTGAAGAGGGTCAGAGGGGTCCCCTAAACCATGTTTTATTAACTTAACATCCTTAAGATAGCTACAAAGACCATGTTACACTATTCTTGTTTTGTTGATAAATAATAATATGTTATATATAAAAATGCCCAAGATAATATGTAATAAGCATGCTAAAGAAGTTGATAGTTTGACCAAACATGTTAAAAAATTGCAAAAAATATAGATTGCCGAAAGACTAGAGCAATAATAATTCCATATGATCAAGCATTATCTAGAATGTTCCAGATGTCTTATGAGGTTATATAGCTTGTTGGTTATTGCCTCCTTGCAAACCTAAGATTTCAATCTTTTTGTTATTTTGCTCCATTTTTAGTTTATGGAAGCTTCAAAGAGGATGTTGGTCAATTAAGTTCATTTATCTCTATTTATACTAATCTAGTTCAAGTTATGCCTTTATGTTTTTAGTTGTTCAAAGAGGGACATTTTGGCAATGGATTTTAGACCAATTAATACTTTTCAATGGTAATTTAGAACTGTAAATATTTGGGCTCTTAGTTGTTAATATGAATGAAATTATTTTGACCTTATCACAAAAAAAACATTGCAAACAACTTAAACGCACACAAACTTACTTTCACTAAAAGGCATGTCAAAAAAAGCAGATTGGATTGCATAAGGTCTTGCAACAACAAAAGGATTGTTCATCATTCCATTTGCAGCCCACTACATACTAGTGAGGGGTGTCTAATCATCCAACATTTTCTAGGAACCATTTCAAATAAGTTAC
This sequence comes from Torreya grandis, assembly GCA_037957365.1. NCBI lineage: Eukaryota > Viridiplantae > Streptophyta > Pinopsida > Cupressales > Taxaceae > Torreya > Torreya grandis. Next base: position 2,909,430 of record JARHVA010000160.1, on the reverse strand, counting down.
TCTGCTTCTAGTCTCAATCTTTCTACCTCCAATTTGCATCCTCTATGTCTTGTTGACATTCCTACATCTATGTTTTGTTTCCCACAATTAAAATGAAAAAAACTGAATAACCTTAAAGACAGATCCTCCAAACGAGTCTCCACCAGTATATCATATTATAATAATAAATATAATTATTATTTATGTTATTATATAATATAATATTGTAAAATCTTAATTTTTAACCCCAAAATAATAATAATAATAATAATAATAATAATAATAATAATAATAATAATAATAATAATCCCGTTTAAGTTTTAAAAAAATAACAAAACTAAATTATTTACATGTGGTATTAAAAAAGGGAAACGTTATAATAGACAAGCCATTTTACTCGTTGAATATTTTATATTTGTACAGTGTTATCTCCTCTTATTATTTATCCATGCTTTTACTGTAATATTGTCATAAATTTTACTAAATGAAATTTAATTTAATTTAAATATAAATATTCACAAGAGGCCACTAATAGTTTGGACTAAAGAATATATTACTTAAAATGGGTATCATAAAAGAATACCAAAAATATCAAAGAATATACTATTTAAAATGGGTATAAAAAGATAATATCAAAAATATCTTTAAGAGATATAAAAAAATAACTAAAATTAAAAGGAAACAACAAAATTTAAAAAAAGGCGAAAAGGATGATATTTTCAAACCAATAAAATATGCATTGTCTTACAAATATGTACCAAAACATCTGTGAAAGAAAAATAAATAAACAATATGGATTCATTCCAAACTATTTGGAACAAATCACTACTGTTCCATACCCTAGTGTTTTTTAGTTGAGAGTACTAGGACCCTTGGGAATGGTAAGGCAAGGTTGAGGGATTTTAAGATTTTGCAATCCGATAAAATAACGTCCGTGCAAATGTAATGTCAATGGCCATGTCCACTCACTGTTATGGCCTTTCCTTTTCTTTTCTAGGTGATTGAACTTCAACGTCAGCCTACTAATGTTTTACGGCCATTGAAGGTTTTTCCTCTCATCAACATCGTACCCTATTTACATGAATATAAGAGGGAATACGATCGGTCAAAAACACAAGAAAATTAGGGAATCACCTTTTTTAGTTGAGGCCATATTCATCATTCTAGTTTTTATATTAATGTTATTTCCCTCTCTTGGTAGCTCTATATGTGTGTGTGTGTGTGTGTGTGTGTGTGTGTGTGTGTGTGTGTGTTTGAAATATAATAAAATTAATATTTCAATTTGATATTTAATTCATGTAAAATAAATTGTATTAAATATCAATGAGATCGTATAAATTTTTACCTAGAGTAAATTTTACATTAAATTTGATTAAATATTAGGATTAAATACTATTTATGTTGGGTATCTTAACCACACAATATGGTTAAAATAGCTAATATGGATACACAAAAGGGGCACATGCCCTTTTAAATATATACTTACAAACTAGATTTAATTACATAAATTCTCCAAAAGTATAGAATAAAAATGATAGATTTATATTTGACACAATGTCTTGACAGGTATAGAACATGTGGGATTATTTTGCAGCAGAGTGTCGATGCTAGAGAAACACTTGAAGAGATTTTGTTTAATATTTTATCATGATGTTTATTTTGAAGAGATGCTTATTTAATTTAAAACCTTTGATGTGTGTAGATTTATCTTCGAGTATGAGGAGCATGGTTACAAAATTATTCAGGAGTTTGGATATATAGACCAATTTTATCAAATTACACCATAATATATTGCATTGTATGTAGGTTGGAATAAATTCTGATTTAAACTATAGTTCAATTCACATCATGTTGAAATGCACATGTCACCTCTGATTATAGACTATCAAGCAACAAGGTCTCTAATCAAGATAAGAAAATGCAGGTTTGTGGATTAGATGCAACAACTATATGAGGTGTGAAAAAGCAAGAAACTTACTTTTTTTTTATAAAAAGAACATGTTTATGACTTTGATGATTTGAGCCCTGAAGGGTTGGAAGCTATAGAAAAAACTCAAGATTTATAATTCTGAAGAAAATAGGGAGAAAAAGAGACAAGATACTCTAAAGTAAAGGGAATTTATGAAAGTAAGTGACACATTATGTGTTTTCCATTGTATTTTTTTTCTCACCAATAATTCACATCTTGTGCTTACACACAAGTTATGAAGCTTGACAGAGAAAAGAAAATATGTTAGTTACAGACAAGAATGTGAAGGGGAGAAGATGATAGTTAAAGGTGAATATATTTGTTTCTCTTCAATTTTCAATCACTCTTGCTATTGAATCAAATTATTTTGATTTTTATTTTTAATTTATGAAAGTAATCATATTGAATTTTTATAATACCAATATAATGATGGTTTAACACAAAATAAGGAATTAAAGAAGAGAAGAAATGTTTGATGTTGCAAACCAATAATTTGTGTTGCAGGTGTGATAATGTTCATGTTCTAGACATGGTTGAGAATATTCTATGTTATAGATATGCTTGAGGATATTAAGGTTCATGTCCCAAGATTTCATTCATAATGCCATATTATCAACATATGACAAATTTTATGACATACTATTTTGAACAGTGTAATGTTGTTGTGTAATGTTGGGATCCTCAATGAGATCAAAATTGTTTCATACACTTATTGGATAAACTATGTAGTTTTGTTATAGATCAACTATGTACTTTTGTTGGGGAAAGTGGGCTGATGTGATAGTTCCTCCCTATTTTGAACAATTATATCAAACACTACCATGTGGAATAAATTTGTTATTCTCTTATGCATTGTTGTGTTGTGATTTGTTACATGTAATATTTATTCAATAAAATTTTGTTAGTAATGTAAGTTATATGGAAAACACAATGAATTAAAAAACTAGTAGTAAAATTTTGAAATGAGCAGTCCTAAACCAAATTAAAGATGAAGACAATTTTCTATGTTGAGCTAAAGTTTAACTGAATGAGTTATCCTAATGACAGTCCTATGTGGTGGAGGCAAGATGCTCACCAACAACTAGTCCAAATGTTAGTAAAAATGTAAATTACTTTGCAATGTTTTTGTGTGGAGATTAAGTTTCAAGAGAGCTTATTCGAGATCTTAATAAAAAAAAAATACCCCAGCCAATTTCATGGAAAGCTCCACTTCTAGTTTAGAATGAGAGACACCCATTTTTAAAATATCACATCAACTAATATAAATCCATTTTTGGAATTGTAAAGTTTTTCATTTCCAAGTCCAATTTTAAGTAGTGAAGATGCATCTATAAAATAAAATTTCTCTCCATCTATTAAACTAAATTTACACATTTTGAAAGGGTCAAGTTAAAGGTTGGACAATAGTGCAGTTTCTACACATGGCCATACATTTTTTTTAGCTAGGTCTTTATGTTGGATTTCTTCCTTTCATGTACAAATAAATTTTCAAGTGTATAAAGGTTGTGAGACTAAAAATTACACCTCAAAGAAACTACAATGTTAATCAATCATCAAGTTCATTTTGCTACAAATCCTCTTTGGGTGCTCTAGAATCTATATACGATTCCACGTTTTAAGGTTTTTTGGTATATTTAATAATATCCTAGAAATTAGTTGATTTTGTATGATATTTTTTTACCAAGTAACATATGTTTACAATAATATTTAATTAATCATATAGTGTTAATATTATAAATTAGTATTGGGTTGCTATTCTTTTAGTGCAATTGAGGGAAGTTATTTTTAAAGATCTCTTAGATGCTATTAGTATATTATAGATTGATTTGATCTTTTATTATGTTGATAAATTTTCACTTGATTCATATTCATTCAACACCAATTTATGTGATGTTAATTTCTGAAGTATTTCACAGTCGTTGAAATGTTTCTTTCTTTTTGCATTTACAATTTTCTTGATTTGCTTCACCAAATATAACCTACCAATAATTACTCCCCCACAATTACATTTTTAATGGAATTTAAGGCCTCTTTATATTTTTTTGAGAGAAGTCTCAAGCACAATCCCAACATTGTTCCCTTATTTCAAAATGGCATATGAATTACTCCAGAATAACAAGGCATTGAAGTTGTGTTGCATAAAACAAAACTATGAATGGGGAAGGCATGAAGCTATACTGGATTTTATACACATGACTATACAACTTAACATCCGTCACATTGCATATATTATAATTTTTGAAGTGAATTTTTTTTTATATAGTAATATATAGGATGAACTTGATTTTCTTACAATCAACATGATATGTGACCCATATAATGTTTTTAAAGGTACATGAGAGATTCAGATTCAAGATCCAACCAAATTTGATAGCATTGATAATAAAAGGCAATGCCCTCAGATCTTCTATTAGAAACTTTGAAGATGAATTTCGTGAAACCTCATCCCCTAATCCTAATTCGTATATTTATGGTGAATCTAGGTAAGTAGATACATGTGAAGCCTACAACAACATTGAGAACAACATGAAAACTATAAAATATGAAACCATTTGTCATACACTACTCGATATCCATAGTTAGCATAGGTAAAATATAAAACTATGTTAAAATGCATCTCAATATAAGGATTTAAATTTTTTGATTAATAATGCCATTTTCAACATTATTCCTTGGAATGAAATTATAGAATCTTTAGATTAATAATGGTGTCAATTAACACACATACCATATCCATATCCATCAAAAATATATTCCTTTGGGATGAAACGTCATGTGTATACATTATTGAATCAATTTGTTTAACTAATTTGCTACCATTTAGCTCAATGGTATCTATATTATACATTATTGTCTATAATTCTTAATGTTATTGCTACCTAATCAATGATAACAATGGTAAGAGGGAGAATCATAATGAATGGGGTATACTTTTCATAATTTCTTCAACCTTTTATATAGTGCATATGATCTTGGGCTATGGTAAATAGGCGATAACAATGTTCTATTCTAGAATTTTTTCTTTTGAAAGCAAATCAAAACTCACATACGATTTCTTAGTAGTAATTGTATTAAATACTAGGTCATATTTTCATTGAGCTTCTCACCAATTCCCTATATATATATATATATATATATATATATAAAGTGAAATGGATCCATGCCCTTGTCCTATTGCTTTAGTTCCATTTTAATATGTGAGACATGTTAATTTTATGTAAAATTAGAAAGCTAATATTTACCTAATTTTATCCTTCCTAAAAGAATTTCAAAAAGGTTATCATATATAAAGGAGCCTACAAAGCAACAACTATGTTATAAACCTTGAGCCTCACCTTTTAGTAACTCAGGGTTAAGGCATATGAACAATGAGATATCAGGAACAATGAAGTGGCATGCATTATCTATAAGTTCCATGTGTGTATGGATTACAATAAAATATAATGGGGATTCATGAACCCTAATGTGCCATGTTATGTTACACAAGCTTCAAAATTTGAATGTGCATGTCCCCATCAAAATGCATTATTATAAATCAATATAACAATTATAAAGTGATTATGATTGAGACCCCTCTGCTACCTCCATAAGATAACATCCATATTTCCTCATTTTAGCATTTATCAGCCACTATGGAAAAAAAATTGTGCATTGCATGACTTACCGAACAACTCCTCCCACCACATCCATACTTCAAAACTCCAACGACGATAAAAATGATAATAATTAGTGTGTTCCTTTATTATGGTTTGTTTCATTGTAGTTATTGATTTTTACATATATATCGTCTCTTCCTTGACTGTGAACTCATGTGTGTGTGTGTGTGTGTGTGTGTGTGTGTGTGTGTGTGTGTGTGTGTGTACATACATACATATACACATACATGTTTTATTCTAGTTTTTGAAATTTGCAAAATATGAATATGAATGTCTCATAATAATGTGAAGTTTATAAAATTTTCCAATACCATGTGTGTTGAGTTGATTAATTAAAATTATTTTCTTAATGTTACTTCCCATTACTCAAATATAAAGACTTAGAGAAAATAAATAAATATTTTTTACAATGCATGGTTTTTATATGTTAAAAACATTATTTTTTTGAATATCTGAGTCAACAATACTTTCAAATAACAACCCAAGTGATGAAATCAGTTGTGAATCTTTACATGTTTTTATATTTCCATCATTTTTTATGTTCTTCCACATGTCTAGCATTGAATTTTACAATGATTCAATATTTTAGGACATATAACATATCATTACAAAAAATAAACACCCAAGCATCTTTAGCTAAAGGTTTATAGATCATTCTTCATGGAAATTGATGTTGGTCTATAGATTTTTCAACTACTCTATCTAAATCATTCAAAAAAGTAACATGATTTGATTTTACTTTACATTTAAAAATGAATTGGACCTGTTCATTTTCTGGTGGTGTACACATGCAATTCAACATATTTTCCATAAAATCTCTTGAAAATCATAGTCTAGTCCTGTAACCATCTTCTACACATTGGAAAGGATGTGCATAGGGATGATTCACCTATTAATTATTAAAAATTGACCTTATTCAAAACTTGTTACAACCATATTTGACAATCTTCTCAAGGAAATTAAAACTTATCCTATCAACTAGAAGAGTGAGAAGTACCTTTTATAGCAATCCATGGATCCTAAGGATTTGGAGATCATTGGGGTCATCCAAATTATTGGTAAAATTTTCATTTAAACTAACATCACCAACATTATTGCAAGGTAAAAAAATTGCTATTGAAATCATCCTAAACAAGCCATAAATAGATGTTTGTGAATAGCTATTTGAAAATCCATGAAAATCATTTACAAATTCAATAAAATAAGGATAAATAAAAATCAATACAAAAAAAATACTTACACATACATCAACAATACTAGTTGAAGAAAATGGGACATTGCTTCTTGAAGAAAATTCATTTCTAAATTTATTTCTTAAATCACTGACATTAAAAATGTGCTTGCTCCCATGACTTTGGGTTGATCACATGCATTCAAACATTACAAAATCCTAACTTGCCATTCTAACCTTATAAATTTTTTATTCTTTTCCTTGGCTTCTCACCCATGCCACATCAAGGTTGATCTCACTAGACATCACAACACCATCAAGAATGATTTGTGACTTTATCAATGACTTGATCTCTAATTGCTCAAGCTTGAAGTTCTTACAAAACCCATTCTTCTTACACATTTTTCTCCACCAATAATACAAAAATACAATAGAAACCAAATTATTCACCAAATAATCCACTCTTTGATGAGAAGAAACTTTGATTTCACTTTAAAACATGTGCTTTAGATGAGAGTGATATAATTCTATGGTAGCATTTGTCTCTTGACTTGCATGGGGCATTGTATGCAATCATCCTGCCCATATGCCAAAACAATGGAACCATTGATCTTTACAATAGTTGATGAAAAATTATTGAGATGTATATTTTTCCTTAAATAGATTCATGTCATAAACTATTGTAATGTGTTATAATGTGCAATATTTTTTCAAGGGTTACTATTATCAAGGAGAAGAGAAATAATGATTAAGATACTTATAAGGGGGGAAATGAAATTTCAACACATAATGTGTCATAAATTCATGAGAATATGTTAGTGTGAAGGCATCAAGATTTTCCAAATGAAAAATATCTAAGTCCTTGATAAAAAAGTAGATCTAAGTTGTCAGAAGTTGCTTTGAAATTTATTGTACCCAAGAATGTGTAAGAAAGTGTGAAAAGATTTTTTTAGTTAAAATTACTAAATATGAAAAAATGGCTCACATACCATAAAGTGTATTCATTTATATGATTATTTTAATTTTCATTTTTTTATATTCACTACAACATTTTACAATATTCGAATTCTTATGTTTTTTTTAAGAGAAACTCATATTTACCAAAATTCACATGTGGGTGGAGTCCCTTCTAAGCATTCAGTTGTTGCATCCATCCTTCTTTAGGTAAGTGCATACAAGTGTTTCAATTTATTATTTTATTTTGATACACACATGCATTCACATCACACGTGCACATTAAAATGGGGGTATTATGTAGGCACAAAGTTTTGATACCATACCTATTTCCATTAGGTCTTTTTCATGTTTAACACACTTGGTCCAATTGTGTAAATTTGGCTCTTTTCAGGCACATTTCAACCCAGATTACATTATATCTAGCCTTTTTAGATTGAAATATCCTTAGATCCATCTTTTATCAGCTTATAGATCCCAATAATCCACTTTATAATCAACCTCATATCCACTCTTAGCATTTATTTCACCTAGTACAAAAATGAAGACCTTTCAATTTTATCCCATACAAAATTGACAACCTATTGATTCCATCCTATGCCTTTTATGGGTCCTTCTACCTTGGCCTAATTTCAAAAGCCTTTGATTTCACTTATCATAGTATTCCATGGTTGGGCATTACACATCTTTTTCTAAAGATCCCTATATATACAAATTAATTTTGAATAATTGACAAAATGTCAAGGGAATGACAAATTATTCTAAGTTATTGAGATACACATTTTTCCTATTTGTTTTCAAACTTATCAAGGAGCCTGAATATTAAGCTAACATCAATTTTTCATCATCTTCAAGTCATTTTCCATTATCATATTTTACCAAAAGAGGGTTTAAGATAATGTTTGCGTAGTTGCATTGGATTTCCTAGGGATGAAATGTGGAGCCTTTCTCTAAGTTACACTTCACTCACATACACATGAGAAATAAATTGACTCTGATTCCAAGTGTGTGGGATATGTAGCTGGAAATCCTCAAGGGTATACCAAGTTATCTAACCTTAAAACACTTGTTATATTTATACTTTTGAGGGCCAGGTCAAGGAGAGAAAGAGAGACAATTCAGCCTATTATACATATAAATTTTGCACAATGATCACATAACCCTACTCAACATCAGCTTGCAAACCTATCGATAAAATTGTATAATAAAGAACAAAGTGAATGACACATTTAGTGGTAGGGTACATGTTTAGTAACAATAGCTGGTAAAAATTTGGTGACTTGCTGATTATGTCTTGTATTCATTTTGTATAATGTTGATTTTGTCTCAGTGACAATCACTAGTCCAATTTCACATAGAGCACCAGAGTCACCTATAGAGACTATATCCAATTTTAAAAATTCAAAATAGATCTTAGGGGTGCTAAATTGTAGTCTTATTTGTGTTTTTATTGTTATTATATGCTTTAATCATTTTATTTCTCTATTTTTCATGTTTTTAGCCACTAAGTTAGATCTAATTGTTGTCTTAGAATGTAATATCTTAAATATCCATTATGCATTAGTTTTAATTATTTTTGCATGTGGTAATTACCCTAAAACCATAAATAGTTAAAATCATAATATCCTTATTTGCATCTAATAATTTGTATATCAAATTAGGAAGCCATGAATCATCTAGAGTTTACTATAGGCAAACTCAAATTCGCTCCTACAAACTGCCAAATTAAAAAGACCCAATTAGTCTCTCATTAGATAAAAATAAGAGAAAACACAAGAAAAATCTAAAAATTATAATTAAATATAAATTTATAACTATGTTGGCTATTTTAACAATGTATCATCAAACATGTACTAAATGTGTACATCATCAATCATCTAAGAGCATGTAATCAACTATTCCCACCATGTTTTACTATATTAGCTATTTTTACAAACATCATCAACCATTTCTACATAACTAGATTGGCCATTTCTTGAAATCAACTACATCAATCATTAAACAAAACTTTATCAACCATGTTACAATTTTCAACCTATAAAATGTCATTGATTAGATTGATGATGTTATATAGGTGCACAACCTTTTTTATTACTCCTAATTTTTTCACTTTTGTTTGAATGTCATTTTGATAAAATCCCATTACATGTCTCTTAATTATTTGCATTTTGATGACTTTTAGGGCAAATTTTGGTAGGTATATGTTTTTTTATGCTATATTTTCCTATTATACCATATTTAACCATCATGGAATTAAATGCAAAACCTACCTTGATAATAATTCTTTTGCGTCAACCAACCATTATGTTTTTTGTGCCAAAAATGGATGTCCCAAAGGAAAAATATCTCTAAATCTATAAATAGAAATATAAAAAATGAAGGGCTTATGTCCTATTTAAAGCAATCAAATCAAAAATTTCAATCTTTAAAAAATTCTCTTAGATTCTATATATTGGCCATATCGTTGCAATCGTAGTTCCTATTGACAGACCAAAAGAAGCACTGGGATCCTTGTGCCTTAAATTTTTTTATGGTAACAATGGAATATTTTCAAAAAAATCAGGAAAATCACTCATTTTATAAGCCTAAAAGACCTGTCTTAGAAACTGTTTGTCACCTTACACCATCATGATTCTTATAACTACCTAGGTACGTGAAGATACACATGCTTATTTATTTACCTTCACTTATCTTATATTTACCCCTATTTATTACAACACTTGCATATTTATCTTGATGGTGTTATGTTCTTTTTCCAAAGCACCATCATGCATTACTTGATTGTGACATATGATGAGATTTGGTTGGGCACATGTAAACATCTTATTTTCACTTATAGACAGTTTTATCTTGTAAGACTCATCAACGTATTAATCTACTTGAGTGTATGTCCTAAAGAGTACACTGAGATCGAGGTGCATTGGTTTGTGGCACTTCATGATATATTTTTTCATATTTATCCATTCTTACTTATTCTTTAATTCCTACCATGAAGGTTCCCACTCTCTCTTTTTCCCCTTTATGCATGTTTACCTGATGTCATTACCTTGATCGATTACCTCTTATAGTTTTTACCAAGTTAGTTGATGTCATCAACCATGTTGATGATGTACTATGTTTGTTAGACATTTTTATATGCCATCAGTCAAACCAATGATGTGGAATAAGTTTGATTTTTGAATTTTAAAGTTTAGATATATATTTATAGGATTATTATTTTATATTTCTCAAAATATAGACATCCACTATAGTTTTATCCTATAGGTAGGTCCACTTGTGTAACAATAAGAAGAAGAATTAGGATAAGGATTTTATACTTGAGGAAGACTAATTAGCATAAGGACTTGAAGATTTCAAGAAGAGACATTGAACCAATAAGTTATACTTAGTCTTTGGAGTCCCCAAATTGGGTCTTCTTCTTTTCATCTTGACTTCACTATTAATGCACCGACAAGTCAACCTAAGATAAGTATATTAACCCTATACACTTTATTTTATACTTTAGTGGTGAAATTATAGTAGTTTATTTATTCTTAGATTATTATATGTTTGTTAGAACTTTACTTTTCTTTGCATGCTCTTTGATTATACTTTAGGGTTACCCTCCAATGACACATTTACTTTTCTTAGTTTAGATACCTTATGGATACCATATAATGATATCGTATTTTATTTGATTATCTCTCATACCTCTTAATTAGAATCTAATGACATTTTGAATCTAGTTAGGCCTACACTTGCTTTTGTTTATGTGGACTCCCAATTTATATCTCTAGCAACCTCCTTTAATCATAAGACTTATATATAGCCACAAACTGCTTTGTGGACCAACGTATTTTATGCATGTTGGATCTAGTATGATCTTTTATCTATTCCTATTTTAGATTATCCTTATTTATCAACTATTTTTGACCTACACATAGTTACAATTGTCCTATTAAGGTTTGAAGAAATTTAATTTTTTAGGGATATGTGTGAAATTTTAGAAAAACAAGCAAGGTTTTCATAACCTTGGAATTCATGAACAGAGTTGTAAAATCAATTTTTATATGTTTTTTATTTATGTAAATGTATAGTGTATAGTTTCGGTTGCCAAGAATGTTGGGTTTATAGTTTTGATGAGGTGCTCAAGTATTTATGAGTTTTCTAGGTTCTCACTTTCTTACTCTAAAAACCTTGATTTTATTATTAAATTATGACATGTTTCTATTTCTTTTCAAAAATTAGATATTAATTTAAACCCTTATTTTCTCCATTATTATATTAAAATTAAAATAACAATTAACTTTGATTTTATCATTTTTAATCATATATTTATAAATAAATTTGATTTAGATCTAATTATTCATATTATAACATGTTAACATTACATATTAATTCAAAGGGTTATATTCTCCCAAACAAATTTAAGGCAACAAATACCCAAAGTAAAGTGAACACTTTAAAATAATTAAAGATGAAACATGTTAAACACATACAAAAGATTTACCCCACGTAAGAATAGGGCTTAGGCAATTTAAAAATAGACATTGAGTCATTATCAATTATTAAGATGAGAATAAAATGTAATGTCGAACTTGTATTATGAATGAACTCAATTAATTCCAGATACAAGATATTCTAAAGTTAAAAATTTGTATATGCATGAATAATTTATTTATTGTTCTTTACGATTAAACAATGTACATGTGTCAATGCTAGTACATATGTCATAAGCTTATAATTTTTCTTCTCTATCCTTTGAAAACCTTTGATAAGATATATTATCTTAACAATTTTAAAATTTAACACCTAAAAATTAAATAATATTCTCTTACATGATTTTGTATAATATTATATTTATATCAATATAAGAATTACAATTGCTTTAAGGGTAAGTGCACAGAGTTGGGGGACAATTCTATGAACATTGCCCATAATGCAATCATGTTAATTAATAACATAGTCATGTTATTTAATTAAATCAATTGAATTATTTGAATCTAAGCTTGGGATTACTGAGCCATAATGTGATTGTGTTAGATTGGACAATAACGAGAGCAAGGGAACTCGAGTTCAAAATGAGTATTTTTTCATTTGGGGTTCCCTTTTTTTTTGACACACATGTAACACGATCACATTATTGTAAATGATAATAATGTGATGGTATTAATAACATGATCGCATTATTAATGCGATCATATTACTAATACCATCACATTATTATCATTTACAATAATGTGATCGTGTTACATGTGTGTCAAAAAAAAAGGGAACCCCAAATGAAAAATTACTCATTTTGAACTCGAGTTCCCTTGCTCTCCCATAGCTTCCATGATCACATTTTTCTTAGAAGACTCTAGAGAGTGTTAGAAAGCTGCAAAATTCATCCCATGGACCTGTTGATCAATGATCTACCATGTAGGATAGGTAAGTGATTGAAACATTCCATATTTAACCTATTTTTTCATAATTTCCATTGTTTAACCCTAGTTTTTAATTGTATTTTTTGTTTAACAACCCATCTTGCTAACCCTCCCAACCCTCCACAAAACCCTCTAGTTGCTCTTAATCCTAACCCTCCACAAAACCTTGTTATTCCTCCACAGAACCCTCTAGTTGCTCTTAGTTAAGAGTTTTTGATAATTATGGGAAACAAACTTGAAATTGAGGAGTTAATTGGTAGAATGAGGGATCCCAGTTTGACCAACCCCCATCGCACCTAGCTAGTCAATTCCATAATGACCTTATTAGGTCAAATTGAATGTATAACAAATCAAATTGATCAAAGGACCTCATATAGAGATACTTATAGGGCATATTATGCTAATAAGTTATCAACCCTTCAGGTTAAGGACAAAGATATTTCAAAAGCCAACATTTTTTCACCTTATTTATCGACCTAGCCACCAATGCCCCATGTCTTGTAACCGCTAAACATTTTCCTATCCATTACGATGCACATAAATTAATCATTATCAATTTTTTGGATCAATGGTGAGTGGTCTTTTACTATACACCATGTAACAACCATGAGGTCCCGTTATATTCTTTCAATAAACTCTACTATGAGTTTGTCCTTAACAAGATTCCCAATTATTTTTATTTTGGTGAGTTTTAGGGATGAAGAAAAGGCTTTTCATAGGATCAACCAGTTTCACATCATACATTTAATTGGTCTACATAGATATGTATATAAAAACCTCTTAATCTTGAGATCCCCTTGGTAGTTCAGTAGGTCATGGAGATAGACACTCTCTATGCTCTTAGTTCACTCACCAATACACTCATTCAACATATGAATAAGCTTTCACAGAGTGATGCTATAGATATGCCACAGGATACTTGGTCCTGACCCCACCCTTACAATTCATGTGGAGCTATGTACATAACACCTTTTGATGATGATAAAATTAGTGGTTAAGATGGCTTAAATCATATTCTTATTAGTGATGAGTTATTGACATGCACATTTAGCATGTTGAAATTAGTCACCACATAGATGTAGGTATATTTTATATAAATTTCATGTTAAATTTAAGTTATATTTTCAAATTTAATTTTTAAGCTAATAATTAATTTACATAGAAATTCAATATAATATATAAGTAATTTTTTATGTCACAGGAGGTAATGATTCTTTCATCATCACAACCAACATTTACAACATTTGATTTGTCAATGTTGTTATTTATAGATTCTAATCTAGCTACTGGGCCATCCATGACTACATCAACCTCTATTAGGATGACACTTTCCCTATACAAAGGTAAAAATTATTTACATATATGTTTTTCTCTTTGCATCTATTAGGATTGCAGTTGTTTACAATTATGTTTTGCTCTTTGCATGTAATTTACTTGTCTTCTCAAGAATTAATGTAAAAGTAACACAACTGAAAACATAAAAGTCATGAATGGTCTTATGTTAGACCATGTTTCCTTGGGAATAACATTTTACAATCCTCTTATAGGGTCACTGGTTAAGGATGTAGATGTTGCATTCATATCTTCTACCCATTACCCATATGGTACATTTTCTCTTTATATTACCCAAGGTCAATATACTATTTTACAAGAAATATATTACATTCTTTTAGGGATAGGACATTATTTATGAATAAAACAAGAAGCACATTTTTCCATAAAATATTTGAAGCTTCCTTATGAATATAGACCCATTTGCCTAGTGGAAGTTAGCTTGGAAGTGATAATATCCTATTAAATGGGAGTCTCGTTCATATAGCTCTTTCCCAAAGACTTTCCTAATAATGCAAACTAAAATTCCTATGACCATATTGCATCTAAAACCATAAAGACACAAACTTGACATGACTTCACATGTAGCATAAATACTTCCTCCTGTTTGATATGGGTAAACACAAGCAATCCCTTCTCTCTCTTTCCTATCCATATTTGTGCACACAATATTTGTATAAGATATATATATATATATATATATATATATACATATATATATATATATATACATATATATATATATATATATATATTATGGTAGGTGTGTGAAATAAATGTCCCACACCAATCCACTTAAACAACCATCTCCAACAAATAATGAGGAACTACTATAATCATCAATATCATGCTCAACACATACATCCTTGTGATTAGGCTAAGATTTATCAATAAATGACTTATCAATGAATAAATGACTTATCAATTCAGATCTAAGTGTATATTCACATGCATGCTTGTCCTCTTCTTTCCTATAATTTGTCATTGCACTCACATACTTATATAGATATATCTTTTATATATAAGTGCTTCTATTGATCATTTTGGTTTCCATATATAAGAATTGATTTTTTATATAAAACTAAGTGAGACCTTGTTTACATTAATAGTTGATGGCAGGAGTATAAACTCCTCCCTCTCTACGAGTTGAGATAGACATAGGCATTGTTATTACACTGCCATCTGCACAAGCACTGATAGAGGTATATATTAGTTCTTATAATTTTGAATTGTGAAAATAGACTTGTTTTAATAATTTTTGTATATGTAATTCAGAAAATATAACTTATGTAAATGTATTATGTATGCAGGGTTGACCTATGACAACTGATAGTCCCAGTCAGATGGTGATTGGGGCAAATTTTCATGTTCTTACCATATTTTACACACCTTTTTAGATAGTTGAGCCTGTCATTGACTTGTTTGAGTGTTAAAAATAGATTAAGTAGGATTGCAAGCTTGCCGTAAGTGCACATATTTAAATGATTTTTTATTATAGTTTAAAATTAATTTTTTAACAATTATTTGAATGTGTTTTATGCTAATTTCATAATAATCCTTGTATTTGAATAAGCTCAGCTTCAAGTTAGCTATGAGTGTAGGACCTATAGTCAAACCTTGGAGTAATCCAAGGCATTAGAGGGGTCTCCATCTACTAGCAGGGCATTCCAAGGAGAGTCTTCTTCAAAGAAGGCAAAGAGAGGGAGGATATTTGATGAATAGGATGTCTTACACATGATATTTCCTTTTTTGTATGTTGATATGGTAATTAATGTTTTTGGCATTGTATATGTGCATATGACATTCAACCAGCATTAGATACTATTTTGGTAGATGTAATTTTTTGTATGCCTATCATGAAAATCTATGTATTATTGGCATTGGACACATGTGCCTATAGTATATGCCTATCATGGTAATCTACTAATTTATATTCAATTTTTATTTCATTGTGTGTTATTATACAATGTTATTTTGATCTTCCAAATTATTATCTATCGGATCTCATTTTTAATGTTGTACACATAAATGAGGATTAAAAAATTATTATTTTCAATGTTATAAATCTCATATCTCCCATATTTTTTTAAATTAAATTTTTTATTTCATTATGTGTAGTGGAAATAACTAATGACACTCTTATCACTTAGGCTTAATGGCCTTCTTCTCTTTGTACCTAATTATTGTATACTTTGGAGGCACTTTTTAGTGTCATTAGACATCTTTAAAACCTCTTACATTCATTCTCTAACTCATTTCATACTTTCCATTTGCAAATGTCCTCTCACTTTTTCACTATATTCTCACTAAGAAATCGTCTTAGGTTTCCAGTATCAAAACTTGATATAGGTCTCAAGGAGTCAGTATTATGTCATAGATTTTCTTACATGGTCAAATCACACCTGAATTAACCTACTACAAGCTCTCAAACACACTTCAACATTTAATTCCACATATAGGGCACAACAAGGCACACTATAGTGCCTGTGACAACAACATGGAGTATGCCCTATATCACAAAAAAACATTTTTAGCAAAAATATGAATATATATTTAATGAGAATAAATTTTACATAATGAAAAATATTCTACCTGGCTACACCAGATCATATACATGGTCAAAGTCATCTGATGATGTCATATTTATAAGTTATAATGATATTGGAACTTGATATGTGTTGATTAGAATTAAAGGTTTGGAGCTCCAATCATCCACCCACTCTTGTGACTCACATTCATTCTAAATAAAGTCCACGCATGCAAAATAGAAACATTTTAAGTGTCTCGTATGAACAATCAAAGAACTTATATTTGAGATATGAAATGAGAAGAGGTCATTTGAACCCATTAAAGTCATATAATCCTCATACTTTGCCAATTGTTCTTCCTCCATTAACCAAAAATTTCTATGAATAGTATAATTTCGTTGAGCACCATGACACATGTTATTATTATACCATTCAACTATAGTTTTTGCATCTATCAAATGAACACCCTCTTCAAATTAAAACTCCTCCCTTGCAATAGATATTTTTACACATGCTCCCCTTTTCCATGGTTAGCCTCAGTTAAACTCCAAATGTTTTCTACAATAGTGGTAATGTGCATCCTTCTCAACCAATAAAACATCCATGTATTTTTAAATTACAATGTATAATTGTCTAAACAAATGTAATTTTGATTGAAAGTAATGTTACTCTGACTCAATTGTTCATATAAATTTTGAAAATAACCTTGCACATACTCTAAACAATGTGATCTATCATCACTGATATATAAATGCTAATCCCTTAATATTTTTTGTTGTTGCTTTGTACTATCAGATACATGCATGAATATTATATGCACAACTATGGTAACTTGTGATGAGTTTTAATATTATGATTGAAATTCTATTTAGGGTTTAATTATGTAATTCTCAAAAAAATAAACTACTAAAACAATAGAACCATGTGGTACATCCTTGCATATCTTAAAATGTTCATCCAACCATCTAGCCATGTGTGTGTGCCTTACATACTCATAAACAATCTTCTCCCTAAATTTAAACAAAAATTTGGAAACAAATATATTTTTTGTAACAAGCTCACACCCTTTAGATTCTTTACTATATTTTACCTGATAAGTCACTAATTTATATTTGCTTAAACCAATCAATTCTTATCCAATTGCACTTGTAATCTCCTCATGCATACATTTTTTTAAAATTTGGCAATCCACCAAAAATGTCGCAATTTCCATTTAAACATGATTTATTGTAAAATAATTACCCATTTAATATTTTGTAGAAGATAGTTGGAATAAATTTTGTAGCTTATTATGGTGGTCATTCAATGCCACACTCCAAAAAATTGTTAGTATGCAAAGTATAATGAATGTGGTGAAAAACATCATAGTGTATAGAAAATACAACATGTTGCCTACAACAAGTGGTGCATGTGTGATTTATTTGCATTGGGCAAAACTCTTTTATTGTCTTTCCAAAATTTAGCAAGTAACTCTTTGAGAGTATTGGCTATAGCCTTGTCCTTTCATGGAAGTCTAATAGAGAATGCCCAGAGCTCATTGGTATTAGGTTCATTAAGTATTTCATGTCTTGAAATTGATTTCATTAATGTTTTTCTATTTATATCAAGTGTTTGGCTTGTTTTTTAAATCAATCATTTTCCCCCTATTTCAGTACTTACTAGACAATTTTTCATTATACATCGGGCAACATTACAATCTTTGTTTCCTAATCTCAGGCCTATAGTACAATATGCATGCTGTAGATTTTTAACAATTTCATCATTTTCATCATCTATGTTAGACGTTCTTAGTCCTAATGTGTAAATTATAGGTCTCATCTTAACACATTTTATTAATGAAACAAATAATTGACATATTTGACAATCATACTCCAAATTATGAAATAAAGTATCCCAAATTTGTTGAGCCAGTCTTCTTGAATGGCGATCAGACATTTTTTTATGCATTGGTTTTAAAATATTTTCATCGACTTCAATTAAGTCTTTATTTAGGTTAAAAATAGTCATTGATAAGTGTGTTTAATCTAAAATAATAATATTGTGGTCACATTATTACATAACACAATCACATTATGTGTTTTATAATGTTATGACCCATCCAACCCATTGAGAATCTTATATAGACAATAACATGATCATGTTATGTAATAACATGATCATGCTATTGTCAATATAAGATTTGGGGTTGGTAATTGACAATGAGAAGTGAGTGTTGCCTATGTTAAGAATAACACAATCATGCAATTATGTTATAATTAATATACATAAAGTATTATGGATTAGGGATTACAATTTATGTTTTAAGGCTTAGGTTATGTAGGGTTTGGGTTTAAAGGTGTATATAAGGTCTAATCACTATAATCCATGTGAAAACCTAATTTCTACTACAAAGGATGTTAATTAGGACTAAATTGATTGTTAAATAGGGAAAGTTTTTATTTTACAAATTAGGGTATACTCTTTAGGGCTTAGGTTTAGGATACATATCATCAATTACAAAGATATAATTTTTAGTCTAAATGATGTTAATTTGGGCTAAAATGATTGGTTCAAGGTTTAAAGAGTTTATATTTATGGTTTAGAGTTTAGAGAGTATGAAATTTAAGAATTAGGGCTTGGGGTATATGTTTTAATGTATATAAGGTACAATCACGATGGTGATTGGGGTAAATTGGAGCTAATCAACCCTCAAATCACATTTTATAGTCATGTAATTAGGTTGAAGGGGCTCGAAATAGCCCTAATTTACTTCAAATGCATAACTAGGTTGAATGTGATTTTGGGATCAATTATCCCCCACACGATCATAAATTTATCCTACAAAGTCAATTGTGGTAATGGTTGATGCAAATTTAACCAAGTTCATCCTTATGAACCTACTTCTTACTATATATATAAAGGATGTTAATTGGAGTTAAATTTATTAGTTTAAGGTTTAGAGTCTATAATTTAAAGGGTTTGGGGTCTAGGGATTATACCTTAGGGTTTAATTTAAATAGTATAGGGTTTAGGGTTAAAGTTAAATAGTACAAGGTAACTTAGGGTTATAGATATCAGATATAGGGTCTATTCACTAAGGTAATTGAAGACCATTTGAGTTACTTATGACATCTATTTATGATTTGATCACCTTCATGTTTGCATTTCTGATAAAAGTAGGGTAAATTATGTTATCTACATATTTCATACATGTTGTAAAATTGATTGAGCCATAAATTTGGTTTAGGGGATCAATTTTACCTAGATCACACAGGGAATTACACAAACTAATTAATTGGATCAATTCATTATAGAAGATCAATCTTTTGATTTTTCCCTAAATTATATCTTGTTATTAAAGGGGTTTAAATTAGCCTCAAATGCCTCCTTGAATAAAGGAGTCAACTAAATCCTCCTCTTTGGTTAATTAGGTTGAAGGGGCTTGAAATAACCCCTATTTACTAAACAGATGCACAGTTAGATTGGTACTCCAAAGGCTTTAGCCATAGGATTAAAAAGTGAATTTTATGTCATCTCATGATAAAATTAGTTATATCATACAAGGCATGTATGTTTATGGCATTAACAAGCATTAAGGCATAGGGTTTACAATTTATGTTTTAGGGATTATGGCAATGGGTTTAGGTTTAAGGACCTATATATTAATGTCTAATCACTAGATATTCCATGTGTTCAAACGTGATTCTTAATATAAAGGATGTTAAATAGGACTAAATTAAAGTTTGTATATAGGAAAAGTTTATGGTTTACAATTTAGGGTATTGTTTAAGGTTTATGGTTTACAACTTCTAGGTTTTAATATATATACATGGTTTAGGGTACATAGGGTCAATTGCAAAGATGATTGAGGATAATTTGAATCATTTGGACCCATTTGTGACTATAGAATGTGTTTTTGGGTTGTCATTATACCATGGATATCATTGTGAAGATTGAGTGAATTAGTCAAATGGGGTAATTAGTCATGTGATTTAGGCCCAACTAAGCCATGTGAACTTAAATATTAGTCTAAATGATGTTAATTTGGGATAAAATGATTGTTTGGTTTAAAGAGTTTATATTTATGGTTTAGTGTTCAGGGATAAAGAACTTTAGGGATTAGGGCTTAGGGTATAGATTTTAGGGTATATAAATACAATGGTGATTAGGGTAAATTTGAGCTCCTTAAAAGTAGACATGTGGTTTTGAAGAATGTGAATTTGGGATCAATTATCCCCCACATCATCATAGATTGAGCCTACAAAGTTAATTATGGTAATGAATGATGCAATTTTAACATAACTCATCCCTGTGAACCTAATTTTTACTATATATAAATGATGTTAATTGGGGATAAATTGATCCCAGGGGCATACTAAGCCTCAATGTAAGGAATTTCATCCATATGATTTCAATTGGGGATCAAAGTGCTCACCATACTATAAAAATAAGTATTTTTTTAATTTGATAAGCAATTTGGTCCAAAGAAGCTATATGCAAGGAATTACATTCATATATAATGGAAATTGGGGCTTAATTATCCTTAACTACATGTCATATAGAACCAATTGAATATTTGTTTCCAGATGATACATAATTGGGGCCAATCGAGGCTTGCCCAAGGAATTGTGTCAACCTATTTTTAATTAGGGCCCTAATTACACACCTTATTCAAATAATTAAGTGTTTGATTGAATATAATATGAAATCAAGACAAATTGAACCTATTTAAGGAATTACATCCATTTAATAACAATTGGGATTTTGATTATGTATGAAATTCAATTGAAATAATATTTAGTTCAATATGATCTATGAAATTTAGTCCAAAAAATACTTGTATAAGAAGTTTCATCCTTCTACTATCAATAAGGGGCTCTGTTGGTCCCAAATACATAACATATTGAATCAACCAAATATTTAGTTTAGTTAAAAATGTAATTATGGCCAACCAAGGCTCATGCAAGTAACTGAATACATCTAATGTCAATTACAACTTTGTTAGCCCCAATTTTAAACTGTATCCAATTAATCATTTATTTACTTTTATCTTATACATAATTGGGGCCAACTGATCCCCATGAAAGTAATTTTGTCCATATAATGTTCCAGTTGGTTTCCATTAGCCCTGATTGCACACTTTATTGAACCAATTAAGTATTTAGGTTTAATATGATATGCAATTGGGACCACTCAATCCCCAAGAAAGGAATTACATCCATCTAATGTCATTTGGGGATATAATTACACCATGTTAAATCAATTGATATTTTTTTCAATACTATACATAAATGAGGACAACCAAATCCTATGTAATTAACTACTTCCACCTAGAATATCAATCAAGGCATTTTTCACCCCATGCAGCCAATCATGTCCATCTAATGTCCATTGTGAATATTTTCACATAATTTTAGATAATATTTAACCAATTGATTATTTTCTTCAATATAATATATAACTAAGAGTAATTGGTCCCCATGCAAGGAATTCCTTCAATATAATGTCAATTAGGGCTTTGATCACACACCATAATAAACTAATTAAATATTTAGTTTAATCTAATACACAATTAGGGTTAAATGATCCTTGAGAAAGGAATTATGTCCATATAATATCAATCAGGTCTATAATTGCATGCCATATTATAAAAACTAAGTATTTAGTTTAGTTTGATACATAATTGGGGCCAACCAAGCTCTATCTAAGGAAACACGTCCATCTAATGTCAATTTGGGATCTATAGGCCTGATTGCACACCATATAAGGATCAAAGGAAGAATAAATTGATTCATATGTTAATACATCTACAATTATCATTCCATGCTATCAATTCTTTACAAGAACATTAGTCCCAAATAATAATCTTAACCAACCAATATTTGATCTTAAGACTATGAGGCCTAATGGCTCTTATTCAGTTTTTAGGGTGTTGAGAATATGTAACATGATCACATTATTCAATTCCTGTATATTACTTTAGATTTTATATCAACATATGAATATATTATAATATACAATATAGATTATTCTTATATATAATATTATATTATTATAATCTATATTTTTAAATTGGTAAATACTTTTATAGAATCTAATTAGAATTATAAATTAGAGAACCATTTTTGAGTCAGAGCTATAAATCAAGAAGGAAGAAGCTTTTACAGAAATCGAAGCTTCAAATTGGAATTGGGGAAAAAGTTGGAACTAGTCCCTAATAAACAAGCAGATAATAAAATGACATAAAGACAACCAAAACTCCAAAAGATAAAAAATGGAATTAACCACAAAGAGGACATGCTACAAAACCACCATAGATGGCAATGTACCAAAGATAGAAGAATCACAAAATAAAAATTAGGACAATGAAGAAATACTTCAATGAATAAAAACTAAAACTAAACCCAGATAAAACTTAGAATATTGAATGTCAAGGATCATCCAAAATTAGATAGGCTTCTCCTTGAAGAGAAATCCAACATCTTCTAGCAACCATTTCAAAAAATTCCTGCCTTTGATTTACATCTTCTACATCTCATTGACATTCCTACATTGGCCTTTTGTTTACCACCTTTAAAATGAAAAGAACCGAGTAACCTTAAAGACATGTCCTCCAAATGAGTCTCCACCAACATATCATATTATAAGAATAAATATAATTACTATTTATATTATTATATAATATAATATTATCAAATCTTAATTTTTAACCCCATAATAATAATAACAACAACAACAACAACAACAACAACAACAACAACAACAACAACAACAATAATAATAATAATAATAATAATAATAATAATAATAATAATAATAATAGATACTCCTGTGTAAAATTAAAAAATACCAAAACCAAATTCTTTGTATGTGGTATTAAAAATGGGAAATAGTATAATAGACAAGCCATTTTACTAGTTGAATATTTTATATTTGTACAACTTTATGTCATCTTATTATTTACCCATGCTTTTACTATAATACTATCATAAATTTAACTAAGTGAAATTTAATTTAATTTAAATTAAATATAAATATAAATATTCACAAGAGGCTATGTATAGTTTGGACCAAAGAATATATTACTTAAAATGGGTATCATAAGATAATACCAAAAATAACCAATAATATCTTACTTAAAATAGGTATAATAAGAGAATATGAAAAATATATTTAAAATATATAAAAGAGAACTAAAATTAAAAAGAAATGACAAAATTTCAAAAAAGGGAGAAAGCACGAAATTTTCAAACCAATAAAATATTCATTGTCTTAAAATTTTGTACCAAATTAACTATGAAATAAAAATAAATAAACAATATAGATTCATTCCAAACTATTTGGAATAAATCTCTACCATTGCATAACCTAATGATTTTTAGGTGAGAGTACTAGGGACCCTTGGGAATGGCAAGGCAAGGGTGAGGGATTTTAAGATTTTGTAATCCAATAAAATAGCATTTGTGCAAATGTAATGTCAATGTCACTGTTATGTGCTTTCCTTTTCTTTTTTGGGCAATTGAACTTCAGCCTCAACCTTAGCCTTCTAATGTTATGCTTGAGGATATTAATGTTCATGTCCCAAGATTTGATACATAATGCCATATTATCAACAAATGTCAAATTTTATGACATACTATTTTGAATAATGTAATGTTGTTGTGTAATGTTGGGATCCTCAATGAGATCAAAATTGTTTCATACACTCATTGGATAAACTATGTACTTTTGTTATAGATCAATTATGTACTTTTATTGGGGAAAGTGAGCTAATGTGATAGTTCCTCCCTATTTTGAACAATTATATTAAACACTACCATGTGGAATAAAGTTGTTATTCTCTTATGCATTGTTGTGTTGTGATTTGTTAAAAGTAATATTTATTTAATAAAATTTTGTTGGTGATGTAAGTTATATGGAAAACACAATGAATTACAAAACTAGTAGTAAAATCTTGAAACAAGCAATCCTAAAGCAAATTAAAGATGAAGACACAATTTTCTATGTTGTGCTAATAGTTAGCTAAATGAGTTATCCTAATGATGGTCCTATGTGGTGGAGGCAAGATCCTCACCAACAACTATTCTAAATTTTGGTACAATTTTAAATTACTTTGCAATGTTTTTGTGTGGAGATTAAGTTTCAAGAGAGCTTATTTGAGATCTTAATTTAAAAAATACCTCTTCCAATTTCATGGAAAGCTCCACTTCTAGTTTATAATGAGAGACACACATTTTTAAAATGGCATTTCAACTAATATAAATAAATCTTTGGAGTTGTAAATTTTTTGATTTCCAGGTCCACTTTTAGGTAGTTAATATGCATCTATAAATTAAAATTTCTCTCCACCTATTAAACTGACTTTACACGTGTTGAAATGGTCAAGCTAAGGGTTGGACAATAGTGCAGTTTCTCCACATGACCATACACTTTTTTAAGGTAGGTCTTTATGTTGGATTTCTTCCTTTCATGTAGAAATACTTTTTCAAGTGTATAAAGGTTGTGAGACTGAAAATTACACCTCAAAGAAACTACTATGTTAATCATTCATCAAGTTCATTTTGCAACAAATCCTCTTTGAGCATTGTAGAATCTATATATGATTCCATGTTTTAAGATTTTTTGGTATATTTAAAAATATCCTACAAATTATTTGATTTTGTATGATATTTGTTTAATGAGGAACATATGTTTACAAGAATAATTAATGAATCATATAATGTTATGTTATAAATTAGTTTTGGATTGCTATTTTTAAGTGCAATTGAGGGAAGTTATTTTTAAATATCTCTTGGATGCTATCAGTGTACTATAAATTGATTTGATATCTTATTCTGTAGATAAATTTTCACTTGATTCATATTCATTCAACACCCAGTTAGGTGATGTTTATTTTTGATGTCACAGTCATTGAAATATTTCTTTCTTTTTTCATAAACATTTTTTTTTATTTACTTTACCAAATATAACCTATCAATAATCACTTCCCCACAATTACATTTTTAATGTAATTTAAGGCCTCTTTATATTTTTTTTGAGAAAAGTCTCAAACACAATCCCAATATTGATCCCTTCTTTCAAAATGACATAGGAATTACTCTAGAATAACAAGGCATTGACTTTGTGTTGCATAAAATATAATTATGAATGGGGAAGGCATGGAGCTATAGTGTATTTTTTACACATGACCATACAACTTGATGTCCCTCACATTGCATAAATTAAAATTTTAGAATTGCATTTTTTGTATATAGTTATATATAGGCTGAACTTGATTTTCTTATAATCAACACATTATGTGACCCATATAATGTTTTTAAATGTACATGAGAAATTCAGATTCAAGATCTAACTCAATTTGATAGCTTTGATAACAAAAATCAATACTTGTGCCCTCAAATCTTCTATTATAAACTTGGAAGATGAATTTTGTGAAACCTCATCCCCTCATCCTAATTCTTATACTTCTAGTGAATCGAGGTAAGTAGATACATGTGAATCCTATAAAAACATTGAGTACAACATGAAAACTATGAAATATGAAACCATTTATCATACACTACTTGATATCCATAGTTACCAGAGGTAAATATAAAACTATGTTAAAATGCATCTCTATATAAGGATTTAAATTTTTTGATTAATAATGCCATTCTCAACATTCTTCCTTAGAAAGAAAGTATAGAATATTTAGATTAACAAATGTTGTCATTAACACACAAACCATCTCCATCTCTATCAAACATATATTCCTTTGGAATGTGACTTCATGAGTATACGTTATT
This sequence comes from Torreya grandis, assembly GCA_037957365.1. Classification (NCBI taxonomy): domain Eukaryota; kingdom Viridiplantae; phylum Streptophyta; class Pinopsida; order Cupressales; family Taxaceae; genus Torreya; species Torreya grandis. The sequence goes on along the minus strand of JARHVA010000160.1, from coordinate 2,882,672 downwards.
GAATCAATTTATTTTACCAATTGTCTACCATTTAGCTCAATGGTATCTATATTATACATTATTATCTATAATTCTTAATGTTATTGCTACCTAATCAAAGCTAACAATGGTAGGAGGGAGAATCATAATTAATGGGGTATACTCTTTAGAATTTATTTAACTTTTTATATAG
>JARHVA010000160.1:2832500-2880000 GCA_037957365.1 Torreya grandis | reverse complement strand
ATTCTAGTTTGTCAAATTTGCAAAATATGAATATGAATGTCTCATAATAATGTGAATTTTATTAAATTTCCCAATACCATGTTGTTGAATTGATTAATTAAAATTATTTTCTTAAAGTTACTTCCCATTACTCAAATATTAAGACATAGATAAAATAAATAAATATTTTTAACAAAGCATGGTTTCTAGATGTTAAAAACATTATTTGTTTGAAGATTTGAATCAAGAATAATTTCAAATAACAACCAAGTGATGAAATCAGTTGTAAATCTTTACACAATTTTATATTTCCATCATTTTTTATGTTCTTCCACATGTCTAACATTGAGTTTTATAATGATTCAATATTTTAGGACATATAACATGACTTTGGGTTGAACACATGCATTCACACATTGCAAAAGACTAACTTTCCATTCTAACCTTATAAAATGTTTATTCTTTTCTTTATCTTATCACCCATGCCACATCAAGGTTAATCTCATTGAACACCACATTGCCATCAAAGATGATTTATGATTTTATCCATGGCTTGTTCTCTATTTGCTCAAGCTTGAAGTTCCTATAAGACCCATTCTCCTTACACATTTCACTCCACCAATAATATAAAAATACAACAAAAACCAAATTATTCAACAACCAATCTAGTCTTTGATGTTAGCATATTATTGTATTTACCTTAGGTTATTTGCTAAGGTAATTTATGTTGGTTAGTTGCCTTAACCACTTTGGTTAAGAGGTTAGTTGTTTGTTCGGTCTTTGTTATTTCATGCAAGCTGACGTAGGTTAGTTTTCTTATACCCGTCTCATGCTTCACAAGTATTTCATTTGTTTGCCTATTTAATAGGCCTTCATGCTTGGTTGAATACGTTGAACAAGTGCTCTGCTATTCTCAATCTCATTTTCTCTGTGTGTTTTGTTTAATCTAATATGGTATCAGAGCCTATGGTTTGTAGATCCTGAGTGGAGATTTGTGGAAGCTAGATAGAGTTTGGTGTCTTGCTAGGGAGGAGCTTCAGGTGCCCAGTGGAGAGCCGAGGAGAGAGAAAGCATCATAAAATTTGGAAAACTCAACCAGAAGGTTTGAAAATTGCTAGGAAGCATCAAAAGGCTAAATAAGACCAAAGGGAAGTGAAAATAGGCTGTTTTAGAGGCTCAAAAGCCTCTATTGAATTTATCTGTGTGCATGGGTGTGTACGAATTTGGCAAAATCAAAAAAATTCATTTCTTCATCTTTTTCAGTGAAACAAAAGTCTAAATTGTGAGTTAAATCAAAACTAAGACACTGGTGAAAACGGTTTGCAATTTGGTTGAGAAATGGGCTTAGAATCTTCGCCTGAAGTTTTAGAGTTAGGCCAATTTTTTGATTGACTGAATTTTTTTAATAAAATTTTTAGCCTAAATTTTTAATATTTCAATTATTTTTATTTTTTTAATTGAAATGAATCAAAACTTTAGCCAATAAGGGTTATTGGGGACCTACCGCTGACTAATAATCATGGAAGCATCTAGAAAGCTAAAAAATTTACCATTTTTTGGGTTTTTTTATCTGGATGTCAACAGAGAAAGAATTTTTTAGATTGGAATTGTAATTTTCTTGATTTAATTATTTCAGTGGTAGAATTTTTGTGATCTTGCAAACGGTATTGAATTTGTTGCTGAAAATGGATAGGGTTGTTCAGTGTCAATATGGAATTAGTGAGTAGAAGGAATTTTTAAAAAAAAGTCATTATAGTTTTTTTGATTTTATCATTTTCATGAAAAACTAGGTAAAATGGCTAGTATTCAACACCTGTTACTACCAGATTCTCAGAAATTGACTAGCAAGAACTTTAGTTTGTGGAGTCACAAGGTTTTGACAATATGTGAATATTTGAATATTGATCAAATAGTTCTCGGTAAAGAGCAAAGGCCTACCACTGCTACCAATGACTATGATAAACGTCATCGTGAGGTTCTCATGTTGTTAAAATGATCAGTAGTAGATAATCTAATCTTAGAGGTCAGAAATGCGACTATAGCATCAAATTTATGGAAAACTTTATCTTCAAAATAATAGGCTTCTGAAGCTGGTAGAGTGTTGTATTTGAAGAATTTGTTGTTTTCAACTAAGATGCAGGAAGGTGGCTCCATTTCTTAGTTTTTATTGTAGATCAAGGATATCAGTGACCAGTTGAAAGCAGTGCAGAAACCTATTGATGAACAAGATTTGATTGCTCTTGTTATGTAAAATCTTCCACCATCATTTGAGTCATTTGTGGAGTCCTTGCACATGATTGCTAAGATGCAGACTTTGGATTTTGAAACATTGTCTACATTGCTATTGCAAAAGGAGAGATGATAGGAGCAAGCAGTGTTGTCTACATCCACTTCCACAGAGAGTGCATTCTTTATCAAGGAAAAGGGTAAGCAGTCTGGTAAAAATAGCTATCCATCAGAATCTTCACAAGTAATTGGTAATAAGAGATCTAAATGGAAATGGTTTTATTGTAAGAAACCTGGTCACCTTAAGAAAGATTGCAGGAAAAGACAACAGGATATGGCTAACCCCATAAAGAAAGCTCATCATGTGAATGTAGCTAAAGGTGAAGGTGAGGAATCACCAGATTTTGCTTTCATGGCTTCCAGTGGTAATTTTGTGGTGGATCGAGCTTGATACTTTGATTCAGGGGCATCTCACCATTATACATGCCATAAGGACTGGTATGTGGATTTTGTTGAAGATAACAGTAGTAATGAATTTGTATCTTTGGGAGATGGTACAACATATTTTGTGAAAGGATTTGGTAATGTTCATATAAGTTTTGATGGAATAGTAAATTATACATTCAAGAATGTTAGGTATGTACTAGATATGAACAAAAATCTTCTTTTAATTAGTGAGATCACCTCAAAATCTAATTTTGTTGTAAAATTTCAAGAACAACAATGTTTAGTCACCACTAAAGATAACAAGATTATTGCTATTGGGATCGGTGAGAAAGGCTTGTATAAGCTTGCAGATCCAATCAAAGCAAAGGAAAGTGCACTTGCAGCGGTTGATAGCACAAGTTCACTATGGCATGAAAGGTATGGGCATTTGAATTTTTAGTATTTGACTACATTGAGTAAGACTAAGATGGTTAAGGGGATTCCTTCTATTCGACATAGTCATCATGTATGTACTGGATGTTAGTTGGGGAAGCAAGTTAGACATTCATTTGATGTTGGTATAGCTTTGAGAGCAAAGGGATATTAGATCTAGTACATGCAGATTTGCATTATCTAATATAGACACCTACCCCTTCTGGTGCCTGTTATTTCCTATTACTGGTTGATGATTTCTCTAGGAAAAAGTGGGTATACTTTCTAGTGAAGAAATCTGATTGTTTTTATAACTTTCTTACTTGGAAAGCTATCGCTGAAAAACAGGTAGGACAGCTAGTAAAATCTCTTAGAATGGATAATGGGGGTGAGTTCATCTCAAAATAGTTCAAGGAGTTTTGTGCCACTGAAGGCATACACAGAAAATACACTACACCTTACACTCTATAGCAAAATGGAGTTGTGGAAAGGCGTAATAAGACGGTGATGACATGGCTCGTTATATGGTCCAAATTAGAAATGTCCCATATAGGTATTGGGCAGAGCTAGTGAATACAATAGTATACATTATCAACAGAAGTCCTACAAAAGCTTTGGAGAATATGACTCAAGAGGAGGCTTGGTCAGGTCAAACTCTAGATGTAAGTGATTTCATAATTTTTGGTTGTGTAGCTTTTGCAGTTATTCCTAGTCAAAAGAGAAAAAAATTGGATGCAAAAAGCAAAACATACATGCTTGTTGGATACAATGATTAGTCAAAGGCCTACAGATTACTTGATGTTTCTACTAACAAAGTTATGGTAAATAGAGATGTCATAGTAAATGAACAAATGCCATACTTCACAATAACTGGTCAAGTTTCAGATATTGAGTCATTGTTATCTAATGATTCAATTATTAGTTATAATGTGAAAAGTGAGCAGGATTCTTGTTCATCAGTGGAATCACATTCTAGGGAGGGAATTGATACAAGTCATTGTGAGGTTCCAGCAGAACAACCAAAGAAGCCAAAGTGGTATACTACCACAATTGAAGCACTAAAAGAAGGAGACTTGCCACAAGGTGTGGAAGGTAGAAGACTGAGATCGGGAAAGCATTTTGGTAATAGAGGTGAGCATGTCAATCTTTCTCTAACAACTAATGTTTCACAAGTATTTGAGCCTAATTCTTTTTCAAAGGCCAAAGGGAAGTCTGAGTGGGAATCAACTATACAATTGGAATATGATTCCTTGATGAAAAATAAGACTTGGAAGTTAATGGAACTACCACCAGGAAGGAAATCCATTAGTTGTAAGTTGATTTAGAAGGTAAAATACAAAGCAGATGGTTCCTTGGACAAACACAAAGCCAGACTTGTTGCAAAAGGTTATGCACAAGAGGAAGGGGTTGATTATGAGGAGAATTTTGCTCCAACCACCAAGATGATAACTTTTCATTTGATTATTGCTATTGCTGCTTAGTTTGGATGGCAGGTGCATAAAATGGTTGTAAAGAGTGCTTTCTTGAATGGAGATCTAGAGGAGGAAGTCTACATGGTTCAGCCACAGGGTTTTCAAGCTCTTGGTAAGAAACATCTTGTTTGCAGGTTGATCAAGTCCTTGTATGGACTTAAGCAGGCTCGTCGAGCCTAATATACAAAAATAGACTCATATCTTAGGGAGTCAGGTTTCAAAAGGTGTAACTCAGAACCAACTCTCTATGTAAAGGTCTCTAGTGATGATATCTTGATTCTCATTATATATGTTGATGATATAGCCATCACTGGGAGTAGTACTAGTCTCATTCAACAAATGAAAGCTAATGTTTGTGGTAATTTTGACATGACAAACTTAGGACTACTGAAATACTATTTAGGTGTTTAGCTTTGGCAAAGTGGTAATATTTTATTTATGTCACATAATAAGTATGCCAGTTCATTGCTAGAAAGGTTCAGAATGATGGATTGTAATCCAACTCATAGACCTATGGAAGCAGGAGCTAAAATTTTAATAAACACTGATTCACCTTCGGTCAATGAAATAGTGTATCGACAGCTAGTGGGTAGTCTCATTTACCTCACTACCACTAGACCGGATATTTGTTTTGCAGTGAGTTTTCTATCTCGCTTCATGTCTAAACCATAGGAAGTCCATTGGTTAGCTGCAAAACAAGTATTAAGATATGTCAAAGGTACTCTTGACTTTGGCATACTGTATAAGAAGTCTGTAGATTTTGAACTTTTAGGATATTTTGATTCTGATTAGGTAGGTTCAGTTGATCCAAGAAATTCTACAATAGGGTATGTTTTCACTTTTGGTTCAAGAGTTTTCTCATGGCAGAGCAAAATACAAACTACAGTGGCATTATCTTCAATAGAAGCAGAGTATAAAGCTGTGGTCAGTGTAGGTTGTGAAACCATGTGGATAAAATTTTTTTTGGAGGAACTTCAGTTTGAGTCATCAAAGCCTACTCCAATTTAATGTGATAACCAAAGTGTTTTGAAGATGGTAAAGAATCTAGTATTTCATGCTAGGACCAAACACATTGAGGTTCACCATCATTACATTTGACAGTTGGTTACAAATGAAGACATTAGTCTCTTCTACTGCCCCACTGCAGAGCAACCAGCTGATATAATGACCAAACGACTTGGTATAGACAAGTTCATAAAATTCAGAGATAAACTTGGTCTTGTTTCTGGTTTAGTCATTAAGGGAGGCTGTTAACATATTATTGTATTTACCTTAGGTTATTTACTAAGGTAATTTATGTTGGTTAGTTGCCTTAACCACTTTGGTTAAGAGGTTAGTTGTTTGTTCAGTCTTTGCTATTTCATGCAAGCCGATGTAGGTTAGTTTTCTTATAACCGTCTCATGCTTCATAGGTATTTCATTTGTCTGCCTATTTAATAGGCCTTCATGCTTGGTTGAATACGTTGAACAAGTGCTCTGCTATTCTCAATCTTATTTTCTCTGTGTGTTTTGTTTAATCTAATATTTGAGGGGAAGAAACTTTGATTTCATTTAAAAATATTTACTTCAAATGAGAGTCATATAATTTTATAGTAGCATTTTTCTCTTAATCCGAAAGGGGCATTGTATACAATCATCCTACCCACATTCCAATATGGTGGAGCCATTGATCTTTCTAATAATTGATGAAAACTTCTTGAGATGCATAATTTTCCATGAATAGATTTATGTCAAAAACTATTGCAAGGTGTTAGAATGTGCAATATTTTCTGAAGGGTTACTATTAGCAAGAAAAAGAGAAGCAATGATTGAGCTATTTATAAGGGGGGAAATGAAATTTAAACACATAATGTGTCATAAATTCATGATAATATGTTAGTGTGTAGGTATCAAGATTTTCCAAATGATAAATATCTAATTCCTTGATCAACAAGTATAGCTAAGTTATCAAAACTTACTTTGAAATTTATTGTACACAAGAAAGTGTGAAAACTTTTTTTTTAAGTTAAAATTACTATATATGAAAAAATGGCTCACATACCATCAAGTTTATTCATTCAGATGCTTATTTTAATTTCCATTTTTTTACATTCAATACAAAATTTTACAAGATTCCATTCTTGTTTTTGTTATATTGAATTGTTTCATCCATCCTTCTTTAGGTAAGTGCATGCACATGTTTTAATTTATTATTTTATTTCAATACACATATGCATTCACATCACATGTGCACATTAAACTGGGTGTATTATGTAGGCACCAATTTTTGATACAATACCTATTTCCATTAGATCTTTTCTTTGTTTTAAAACACTTGGTCTAGTTATGTAAATTTGGCTCTTTTCAAACACATTTCAACCTAGATTACGTTATATCTAGCCTTTTTAGATCAAAATATCCTTAGATCCATCTTTTATCATCTTATGGATCCCAATCACCCACTTTCTAATCAACCTCATCTCCACTCTTAGCATTTATTACACCTACAATAAGAATGAAAACCTTTCAATTTTGTCCCATATAAAATTAATAGCCTATTGGTTCCATGCTATGCCTTTTATGGGTCCCTCTACCTTGGCCTAATTTCAAAAGCCTTTGATTTCACTTATCATAGTATTCCATGTTTGGGAATTACATGTCTTATTTTGGAAATCCCTACATATATATATATATATATATATATATATATATATATATATATATATATATATATATATATATAAATCAATTCCTAGTAATTGACCAAATATCAATGGAATGACAAATCATTCTAAGTTATTGATTTGTACATTCTTCTTATTTATTGTGAAACTTATCAAGGAGCCTGCATATTAAGCTACCATTGATTTTTTATCATCTTCAAGTCAATTTCCATTATCATATTATACCAAAATAGGGTTTATGAAAATGTTCATGTAGTTGTATTGGATTTTCTAGGGATGAAATGTGGAGCCTTTTTCTAAATTACACTTCACTCACATACACATGATAAATACATTGACTCTGATTCCAAGTGTGTGGGATATGTAGTTGAAACTCCTTAAGGGGTAGCTCAAGTCAGCTAACCTTAAAACACTTGTTATATTTATACTTTTGAGGGCTAGGTCAAGGAGAGAAAGAGAGATAATTCAACCTATTATTCCTATAAATTTTGCATAATGATCACACAACCCTACTCGACATCAGCTTGTAAACCTACAGATAAAATTATAGAGTAAAGAATAAAGTGAATGACACATTTAGTGGTAGGGTACATGTTTAACAATAATAGGTGGTATAAATTTGATGACCTACTAATTATGTCTCGTATGGATTTGGTGTAACATTGGTTTTGTCTCAGTGATAATCACTAGTCAAATTTCACATAGAGCAATAAAGTCAGCTATAGAGCCTATATCAAATTTTAAAAATTGAGAATAGAACTCAGGGGTTCTAAATTCTAGTCTTCTTTATGTTTTCATTGTTATTATATGCTTTAATCATTTTATTTCTCTATTTTTTCATGTTTTTAGCCACTAAGTTAGATTAGATTATAGTCTTAGAATGTAATATCCTAAATATCCGTTAAGCATTGGTTTTAATTATTTGTGCATGTGGTAATTAACCTAAAACCACAAATAGTTAAAATCATAATATCCCTATTTGTATCTAATATTTTGTCTATCAAACTAGGAAGCCATGAATCATCTAAAGTTTGCTATAGGAAAACTCATCTTTGCTCCTACAAAATGCCAAATTAAAAAGATGCAATTAGTCTCTCATTAGATAAAAATAAGAAAAAAACATAAGAAAAATCTAAAAATTATAATTAAATAAAAATTTATAACTACGTTGGCCATTTTGACAATGTATCATCGGACATGTACTAAATATGTATATCATCAATCATCTAATAGTATGTCATTGACTATTTCCGCCATGTTTCACTATATTATCCATTTTTACAAACATCATCAACCATTTCTACATAATTACAATGGACATTTCTTGAAATCAACTACATCGATCATTAGACAAAACTTTCTCAACCATGTTATAATTTCCAACCTATAAAATGTCATCAATTAGGTTGATGATGTTTTATAGGTACAAAACCCTATTTATTACTCCTAATTTTTTCACTTTTGTTTGAATGTCATTTTGATAAAATCCCATTACCCCTCTCTTGATTCTTTGCATTTGGATGATTTTTGGGGCAAATTTTGGTAGGCATATTTTTTTTGATGCTATATTTTCCTATTATACCATATTTACCTATCATGGAATTAAATGCAAAACCTATCTTGATAATAAATCTTCTACATCATCTAGGCATTATGTCTTTTTGTGGCAAAAATGCTTGTCCCAAAGCTAAAATATCTCTAAATCTCTAAATATAAATATAAAAAATGATAGGCATATGTCCTATTTAAAGCTTCCAAATCAAAAATTTCAAACTTTTCAAAATTATCTCTTAAATTCTATATATTGGCCATATCTTTGCTACCATAGCTCCTATCAACATACCGAAAGAAGTGCTACAATCCTTGTGCCTTAATAAATTTTATGGTATCAATGGAATATTTTTGAAAAATTTAGAAAAATCACTTATTTTATAGGCCCGAAAGACATGTCTTAGAAAATCTTTGGCATCTTATGCCATCATGTATCTTTTAACTAACTAGGTAGGTTAAGATACACATGCTTATTTATTTACCTTCACTTATCTTATATTTACCCCCATTTATTACAACACTTGCATATTTATCTTTATGGTGTTATATTATTTTTCCAAAGCACCATCATGTTTTACACGATTGTGACACATGATGAGATTTGGTTGGGCACATGTAAACATCATATTTTCACTTACACATAATTTTATCTCACAAAACCTGTCAATTTATTAATCTACTTGAGTGTATGTCCTAAAGAGTACATTGAGATTGAGGTGCACTAGTTTGTGGCACTTCATGATATATTTTATCATACTTATCCATATTCACTACCACTTTCATTCCTACCATGGAGGTTCCCACTCTCTCTTTTTCCCCTTTACGCATGTTTATCTAATGTCATTACCTTGATCAATTACATCTTGTAGTTTTTACCAAGTTGGTTGATCTCATCAGCCATGTCGATGATGTACTATGTTTGCTAGACATTTTTATATGCCATTAGTTAGACCAATGACGTGGGATAAGTTTTATTTTTGAATTTTAAAGTTTGGATATGTATTTGTAGGATTCTTATTTGATATTTCTCAAAACATAGACATATAATATACTTTTGTCCCATAGGTAAGTCCACTTATGTAAGAAGAAGAAGAATTAGGATAAGGATTTTACACTTGAGGAAGACTAATTAGCGTAAGGACTTGAATATTTCAAGAAGAGACACTAAACCAACAAGTTATACTTAGTCTTTGAAGTCCCCAACTTGGGTCTTCTTCTTTCCATCTTGACTTCACTCACAACCATTTCTTGTAGAATATCACTTGAGCTAAGGGGGATATTAATGCACCGACAAGTCAACCTAAGATAAGTATCTTAACCCTATACTCTTTATTTTATACTTTAGTGGTTAGATTATATTAGTTTAGATACCTTGTGGATACCATCTAATGACATTGTATTTTATTTGATTATCTTTTATACCTCTTAGTTAGCATCAAATGACATTTTGGATCTAGTTAGGTCTAAACTTGCTTTTTTTAATGTAGACTCCCCATTTATATCTCTGGCAACCTCATTTAATCATGAGCCTTATATATAGCCACAAATTGCTTTCTAGACCAATGTATTTTATGCATGTTGGATCTAGTATGACCTTTTATATTTTTATATTTTAGAGGATCCATATTTTCTCAACCATTATTGACATACACATAGGTTTAATTATCCTGTTAACATTTGAAGAAAATCATTTTTTTAGGCATCTATGTGAAATTTTAGAAAGACAAGAAAGGTTTTTAGAGCCTTAGAATTGATGAACAAAGTTGTCAAATCAATATTTGTATGTTTTTTATTTATGTAAATTTGTAGTGTATAGTTCTAGTTGCCAAGAATTTTGGGTTTATGGTTCTGATGAGGTGCTCAAGTCTTTACGATTTTTCTAGGCTCTCACTTTATTACCCTAAAAACCTTGATTTAATTGTTAAATTATGAAATGTTTCCATTTTTTGTTCAAAAATTAGATATTAATTTAAACCCTTATCTTCTCAATTATTATATTAAAATTAATAAAACAATTAACTTTTATTTTATTATTTTTAATCATATATTTATAAATAAATTTGATTTAGATCTATTTATTCATATTATAACATGTTAAAATTACATATTAATTGAAAGGGTTATATTCTCCCAAATAAATTTAAGTGAATGGATACCCAAAGTAAAGTGAACATTGTGAAATATTTTTTTTTTAAAAACCATGTTAAACACATAGAAAAGATTTACCCCACGTAAGTTTAGGGCTTAGGTAATTTAAAAAATAGACACTGAGTCATTATCAATTCTTACGATCAGAGTAAAATGTGATGTAGAGAATGTACTATGAAAGAAATCAATTAATTCCAACCATAAGATGTTCTAAAGTTAAATATTCTTATATGCACAAATTATTTATTTATTGTACTTTACGATTAAATAATGTATATGTGTTGATGATAGTACATATGTCATAAGCATATAATTTTTCTAATCTATCCAATAAAAACCTTTGACAAGATATATTATTTTAACAATTTTAAAATTTAACACCTAAAAATTAAATAATATTCTCTTACATGATTTTGTATAATATTATATTTATATCAATATAAGAATTATAATTATTTTAAGGGTAAGTGCATGGATTTAGGGGATAATTATGTGGAAATTATCCTTAATGTGATCACATTAATTAATAACATGATCATGTTATTTAACTAACGTGGTCAAGTTATTTGAATCTAATCTCAAGATTGTTGAACCATAATGTGATCATGTTATATTAAAAAATAACATTATCATGTTATTAATGTGATCACATTATTAATATGATTGACTTTTTAAATATGATTGCATTATTATCATTTACAATAATGTGATCATGTTAATAACATGATCATGTTACCTATGTGTCATAAAAAATAAAAAAGGAAACCTGAATGCAAAAATACTCCTTTTACATTTGAGTTCCCTCGCTCTACCATAGCTTTCACAATCAAGTTTTGATTAGAAGACTCTAGAGAGTGTTAGGAATCGACCAAATTCATCCCACAAACCTGTTGATTAATAATTCCACCACGTAGGATAGGTAAGTGATTGAAATATTCCTTAGTTAACCCTAATTTTTCATTATTTTCATTGTTAACAATAGTTTTTAATTGTCATTTTTTATAACAGCTCATCTTGCTAACCCTCCTAACCCTCTAGTTACTCCACCTCCTAACCCTCCATAAAATAATGTTGTTCCTCCTACCCATCCACTTAACCTTCCTATAGTTCCCCAAACCCCCTGGTAGTCAAGAGGTTTCTATTGACAACATTGTGGGAAACACACTTGAAATTGAAGAGTTAATTGATAGAATAAGGGATCCCAATTTGATTAACTCCCATATCACCCAGCTAGTCCATTCTCTATAGACCTTATTAGGTCAAATTGACTCTATAACAAGTTAAACTGATTGACTGACCTCATATAAGGATACTTACAAGGCATATTATGATAACAAGTTATCATCCCTTCAGGTTAAGAACAAAGATATTTCAAAATTTAACATTTGTGCCTTATTCATTGACCTAACCACCAATGCCCCATTTCTCATAGCTGCTAAACATTTTCCTATCCATCACTATGTACTTAACTTAATCATGACCAATTTTTGGGATTGATAGTGGCTGGTCTTTGATTATCCACCATGTAACAACCATGAGGTCTCGATATATTTTTTGAGGAAACTCTACTATGAGTTTTTCCTCAACAATATTCCCAATTATTTTGATTTTAGTGAGCTTTAGGGCTAAGTAAAAGGCTCTACACAAGATCAACCAAGTACACATTATGCACTTAATTAGCCTATGTAGATCTATATCTAAAAGCCCCTTGAGCCTGAGATCCCCTCTTTAGTTCAATATATCATGGAGATAGACACTCTCTATGCTCTTAGTTCACTCACTGATACACTAATTTATCATATGATTAGGCTTTTATAGAGTGATGCTATAGATACACCATAGACAACCTGACCCCAACCCTACCATTTCAATTTGTGTGGATTTATGTGCATAGGACCTTTTGATGATGATGGCATCAGTGGTTCAGATGTCTTAGATCATATTCTTAGGAGTGATGAGTTTTTAGCACACACATATGGTGTGTAGACATTAGTCACCACACAAATGCAAGTATATTTCATACAATTGTCATGTTAAATTTAAGTTATATTTACAAATTTAATTTTTAAGCTAATAATTTATTTATTTATAAATTTAATATAATATATATGTCATTTTTTATGTTGCAAGAGGGTACGGTTCCCTCATCATCAAATTAGCATTTACAGTTTTTGATTTGTCATGATCATTGTTTATATATTCTGATCTCGTTATTGGGTAATTCATGACTACATTAACCTCTATTAAGATGACACCATTTACCTATATAGAGGTAAAAATTACTTACATATATGTTTTTCTATTTGCATATATTAGGATTACAATTTTTGAATATATATGTTTTGCTCTTTGCATGTAATTTACTTCTCTTCTCAAGAATTAATGAAACAATAACACAATCAAAAACATAATAGTCATGAATGGTCTCATGTTGGACCATTCTTCCTTAGGATTAACATCATACAATGTTCTTACAGGGTCATTGATTGAGGATGTACACATTACATTCATATCTTCTACCCATTACCCATATGGTACATTTTATCTTTCCATTACCCAAGGTAAATACACTATTTTAAAAGAAATATATTACATGATTCTAGGGATAGGACATTATTTATGAACAAATCATGAATCACATTTTTACATAAAATATTTGAAGATTCCTTATAAATATACACCCATTTTCCTAGTGCAAGTGAGCTTGGAAGTGATAATATCCTATTAAATGTGAGTCTCGTTCCTATACCTCTTTCCCAGATACTTTCTTAATAATTCAAACTAAAATTCCTATGACCATATTGCATCTAAAATGATAAGGACACAAATTTGAATTGAATTCACATGGAGCATAAATACTTCCTCCTCTTTGATATGGGTGAACACAAACAATCCCTTTTCTCTCTTTCTCGTATATATTTACACACCCAACATTTTTATAATATCCATGTATATATATTTTATGGTAGGAGTGTGAAATAAATATCCCACACTAATCCGCTTAGACAACCATCTCCAACAAATAATGAGGAACTACTATAATCAACAATGCCATACCCAACACATACATCCTTATGATTAGGCTAGGATTTAGAATGAGTGTCAAAACCCACCCATCGATTTCCTAAATCATTTCTCAAAAAGGGGAGATGATTGTCAAGCATGTCTACTCTTTATTCTCCTTCTTTGAAAAATGATAATAAGATCAAATGACCTTGTAAGACCATCGAAAAAAGTAGTTACGAGGATCCTACCTAAGTCAAACCGCTATTTTTAGACAAGTAATAAATCAATAACCAATACAGTCCACCATGTAATATAGTATAAATTGAAGATCTTGACCCAAGTATATTTATATTTATCAATGAAAAAAATAAACTAGTATATTATATATTCCCTTTCATTAATCCTCTAATTTTGGTTTTGTTACAAGGTTGCTGCTCTAACACTTCAATAGATGGATTATAAATTCAAATCTAAGTGCATTCTTATGTGTTTTGATTAGAAGCCTCTAAAGAGTGTTAGGAATCTACCAAATTCATCCCACAAACCTATTGATCGATGATGCCACCACGTAGGAGAGGTAAGTGATTGAAATATTCGCTAGTTAACCCTAATTTTTCATTCTTTTCATTGTTAACCCTAATTTTTAATTGTCATTTTTTATAATAGCTCGTCTTGTTAACCCTCCCAACTCTCTACAAAACCCTCTGGTTACTCCACCTCCTAACCCTCCACAAAACCCTGTTGTTCCTCCTATCCCTCCACCTAACCCTCCTATAGTTCCCCAAAACCCCCTGGTAGTCAAGAGGTTTTTATTGACAATATTGTGGGAAATAAACTTGAAATTGAAGAGTTAATTGATAGAATAAGGGATCTCAATTTGATTAACTCCCATCTCACCCAACTAGTCAATTTTCTATAGACATTATTAGGTCAAATTGACTCTATAACAAGTTAAATTGATTGACTGACCTCATATAAGGATACTTACAAGGCATATTATGCTAACAAGTTATCATTCGTTTAGGTTAAGAACAAAGATGTTTCAAAAGTTAACATTTTTGCCTTATTCATTGACCTAACCACCAATTCCCCATTTCTCGTAACTGCTAAATATTTTCCTATCCATCACTGTGTACTTAACTTAATCATGACCAATTTTTGGGATTGATAGTGGCTGGTCTTTGATTATCCACCATGTAAAAACCATGAGGTCTTGATATATTTTTTGATTAAACTCTATTGTGAGTTTTTCCTCAACAATATTCCCAATTATTTTGATTTTAGTGAGCTTTAGGGCTAAGGAAAAGGCTCTACACAAGATCAACCAAGTACACATTATGCACTTAATTAGCCTATGTAGATCTATATCTAAAAGCCCCTTGAGCCTGAGATCCCCTCTTTAGTTCAATATATCATGGAGATAGACACTCTCTATGCTCTTAGTTCACTCACTGATACACTTATTTATCATATGAGTAGGCTTTTATAGAGTGATGCTATAGATACACCATAGACAACTTGATGCCAACCCTACCATTTTAGTTTGTGTGGATTTATGTGCATAGGACCTTTTGATGATGATGGAATTAGTAGTTCAGATGTCTTAAATCATATTCTTAAGAGTGATGATTTTTTATCACACACATATGGTGTGTAGACATTAGTCACCACATAGATGCAGGTATATTTCATACAAATGTCATGTTAAATTTAATTTATATTTACAAATTTAATTTTTAAGCTAATAATTTATTTATATATAAATTTAATATAATATATATCTCATGTTTTATGTTGCAGGAGGTCATGGTTCCTTCATCATCAAGTTAGCATTTACAGTTTTTGATTTGTCATGATCGTTGTTTACATATTCTGATCTTGTTATTGGGTAATTCATGACCTCATCAACCTTTGTTAGGATGACACAATTTACCTATATAGAGGTAAAAATTATTTACATATATGTTTTTCTATTTTCATATATTGGGATTACAATTTTTTAATATATATGTTTTGCTCTTTGCATGTAATTTACTTCTCTTCTCAAGAATTAATGAAAAAATAACACAATAAAAAACATAATAGTTATGAATGGTCTTATGTTGGACCATGCTTCCTTAGGATTAACATCATACAATGTTCTTACAGGGTCTTTGATTGAGGATGTACAGATTACATTCATATCTTCTACCCATTACCCATATGGTACATTTTATCTTTCCATTACCCAAGGTAAATACACTATTTTAAAAGAAATCTATTGCATACTTCTAGGGATAGGACATTATTTATGAATAAATGATTAATCACATTTTTACATAAATTATTTCAAAATTTCCTTATAAATATACACCCATTTGTCTAGTGGAAGTGAGCTTGGAAGTTATAATATCCTATTAAATGTGAGTCTCATTCATATACCTCTTTCCCAGAGACTTTCCTAATAATGAAAACTAAAATTCCTATTACCATACTGCATCTAAAATGATAAGGACACAAATTTGAATTGAATTCACATGTAGCATAAATACTTCCTCCTCTTTGATATGGGTGAACACAAATAATCCCTTTTCTCTCTTTCTCATATATATTTACACACCCAACATTTGTATAATATCCATGTATATATATTTTATGGTAGGAGTGTGAAATAAATATCCCACACTAATCCACTTAGACAACCATCTCCAAAAAATAATGAGGAACTACTATAATCATCAATGTCATACCCAACACATACATCCTTATGATTAGGCTAGGATTTAGAATGAGTGTCAAAACCCACCCACCGGTTGCCTAAATCATTTCTCAAAAAGGGCAGATGATTGTCAAGCATGCCTACTCTTTATTCTCCTTCCTTGAAAAATTATAATAAAATCAAATGACCTTGTAAGACCATATAAACAAGAAGTAGTTACGAAGACCCTACCTAAGTCAACCCCCTATTTTTAGACAAGTAATAAATAAACAACCAATATAGTCCACCATGTAATATAGTATAAATTAAAGATCTTGACCCAAGTATATTTATATTTATCAATGAAAAAAAATAAACTAGTATATTATATATTCCCTTTCATTTATCCTCTAATTTTGGTTTT
The DNA here is from genome assembly GCA_037957365.1 of Torreya grandis. Lineage (NCBI taxonomy): Eukaryota > Viridiplantae > Streptophyta > Pinopsida > Cupressales > Taxaceae > Torreya > Torreya grandis. The sequence goes on along the minus strand of JARHVA010000160.1, from coordinate 2,862,996 downwards.
GTTACAGGGTTGCTTCTCTAACACTTTAATATATGGCTTATCAATTCTGATCTAAGTGTATTCTCATGTGTTTTGATTAGAAGACTCTAGAGAGTGTTAGGAAGCTACCAAATCCATACCACAAACCTGTTGATTGATGATGTCACCACGTAGGAGAGGTAATTGATTGAAATCTTCCCTAGTTAACTCTAATTTTTCATTATTTTCATTGTTAACCCTAGTTTTTATTTGTCATTTTTTATAACAGCTCATCTTGCTAACCCTTCCAACCCTCTACACAACCCTTTGGTTACTCCACCTCCTAACCCTCCAGAAAACCCTATTGTTCCTCCTATCCCTCCACCTAACCCTCATATATTTCTCCAAAACCCCCTGGTAGTCAATAGGTTTTTATTGACAACATTGTGGGAAACAAATTTGAAATTGAAGAGTTAATTAATAGAATAAGGGATACCAATTTGATTAACTCCCATCTCACCTAGCTAGTCAATTCTCTATAGACCTTATTAGGTCAAATTAACTCTATAACAAGTTAAATTGATTGACTAACCTCATATAGGGATACTTACAAGGCATATTATGCTAACAAGTTATCATTCCTTCAGGTTAACAACAAAGATATTTCAAAAGTTAACATTTGTTTCTTATTCATTGACCTAACCACCAATGCCCCATTTCTCATAACTTCTAAACATTTTCCTATACATCACTATGTAATTAACTTAATCATGACAACTTTTTGGGATTGATAGTAGCTGGTCTTTGATTATCCAACATGTAACAACCATGAGGTCTCGATATAGTTTTTGAGGAAACTCTACTGTGAGTTTTTCCTCAACAATATTCCCAATTATTTTGATTTTAGTGAGCTTTAGGGCTAAGGAAAAGGCTCTACACAAGATCAACCAAGTATGCATTATGCACTTAATAAACCTATGTAGATCTATATCTAAAAGCCCCTTGAGTCTGAGATCCCCTCTTTAGTTAAATATATCATGGAGATAGACACTCTATATGCTCTTAGTTCACTCACTGAGACACTAATTTATCATATGAGTAGGATTTTATAGAGTGATGCTATAGATACACCATAGACAACCTGACCCCAACCCTACCATTTTAGTTTGTGTGGATTTATGTGCATAGGACCTTTTGATGATGATGGCATCAGTGGTTCAAATGTCTTAGATCATATTCTTAGGAGTGATGATTTTTTATCACACACATATGGTGTGTAGACATTAGTCACCACACAGATGCAGGTATATTTCATACAAATGTCATGTTAAATTTAAGTTATATTTACAAATTTAATTTTTAAGCTAATAATTTATTTATTTATAAATTTAATATAGTATATATGTCATTTTTTATGTTTCAGGAGGTGATGGTTCCTTCATCATCAAGTTAGCATTTACAGTTTTTGATTTGTCATGGTCATTGTTTACATATTCTGATCTCGTTATTGGGTAATTCATGACTGCATCAACCTCTATTAGGATGACACCATTTACCTATATAGAGGTAAAAATTATTTACATATATGTTTTTCTATTTGCATATATTAGGATTACAATTTTTCAATATATATGTTTTCCTCTTTGCATGTAATTTACTTCTCTTCTCAACAATTAATGAAAAAATAACACAATCAGAAACATAACAGTCATGAATGGTCTTATGTTGGACCATTATTCCTTAGGATTAACATCCTACAATGTTCTTATACGGTCATTGATTGAAGATGTACACATTACATTCATATCTTCTACCCATTACCCATATGGTACATTTTATCTTTCCATTACCCAAGGTAAATACACTATTTTAAAAGAAATCTATTGCATGCTTCTAGGGATAGGACATTATTTATGAATAAATCATGAATCACATTTTTACATAAAATATGTGAAGATTCCTTATAAATGCACACCCATTTGCCTAGTGGAAGTGAGCTTGGAAGTGATAATATCCTATTAAATGCGAGTCTTGTTCATATACCTCTTTTCGAGAGACTTTCCTAATAATGAAAACTAAAATTCCTATGACCATATTGCATATAAAAATATAAGGACACAAATTTGAATTGAATTCACATGTAGCATAAATACTTCCTCCTCTTTGATATGGGTGAACACAAACAATCCCTTTTCTCTCTTTCTCGTATATATTTACACACCCAACATTTTTATAATATCCATGTATATATATTTTATGGTAGGAGTGTGAAATAAATATACCACACTAATCCACTTAAACAACCATCTCAAACAAATAATGAGGAACTAATATAATCATCAATGTCATACCCAACACATACATCCTTATGATTAGGCTAGGATTTAGAATGAGTGTCAAAACCCACCCACCGGTTGCCTAAATCATTTCTAAAAAAGGGGAGATGATTGTCAAGCATGCCTACTCTTTATTCTCCTTCATTGAAAAATGATAATAAGATCAAATGAACTTGTAAGACCATACAAAAAATAAGTAGTTATGAGGATCCTACCTAAGTCAAACCCCTATTTTTAGACAAGTAATAAATCAACAACCAATATAGTCCACCATGTAATATAGTTTAAATTGAATATCTTGACCCAAGTATATTTATATTTATCAATGAAAAAAAATAAACTAGTATATTATATATTCCCTTTCATTAATCCTCTAATTTTGGTTTTGTTACAAGGTTGCTACTCTAACACTTCAATAGATGGCTTATCAATTCAGATCTAAGTGTATTTTCATGTGCATGCTTGTCCTCTTCTTTCCTATAATGTGTCATTGCATTCATGTACTTATATAGATAGATATTTTTCATACAAGTTCTTATATTAATCATTTTGGTTTCCATATATAATATTTTATATTTTATATAAAACTAAGTGAGATGTTGTTTACATGAATAGTTGATGGCTAGAGTAAACACTTATCCCTTTCTACAAATTGAGATAGACATAAGCATTGTTATTATAATGTCGTCTGCAAAGGCACTAATAGAGGTATATATTAATTAGTTCTTTTAATTTTGAACTGTAAAAATAGACTTCTTTTAATAATTTGAGTACATGTACTTGGGGAAAATATAACTTATGTAAATGTATTATGTATGTAGGGTTGTCTTATGACAGCTAATAGTCCCATGATAGCTAATAGTCCTAGTCAGATGGTGATTTAGGAAAATTTTCATGTTCCTCCCATATTTGAGATGCCTGTTTAGATAGCTGAGCCTGCCATTGATGTGTTTGAGTGTGAAAAATAGATTAAGCATGATCACGACCTTGAAATAAGTGTACATGTTTAAATGATTTTTTACTATAGTTTAAAATTAATTTCTTAACAATTGTTTGAATGTATTTTATATTAATTAATAATTTTTGTATTTGAACAAGATCAACTACAAGCTAGCTATGAGCGTAGGACCTGTAGTCAGACCTTGGAACAATCCAAGAAATTAGAGGGGTCTCCATATACTATCAAGGCATTCTAGACACAATCTTCTTTGAGGAAGGAAAATAAAGAGAAGCTATATGATGGATAGGATATCTTACACATGAGATGTACTTTTTTGTATGCATATATGGAAATTAATGTATTTTTGGCATTTTATCTGCATATATGACATTCAAACAACATTAGATAATATAATGGTAGATGTACTTTTTTATATGCATATCATGGTAATATGTGAATTATTGACATTGGACACATGTGCGTATATTGTATGCCTATCATGGCAATCTATCTAATTTATATTTAGTTTTTATTTCATTGTGTTATTGTATAGTGTTATTTTGATCTTCCAAATTATTATCTATCAGATCTAATATTTAATGTTGTACACAAAAATGAGGATTAAAAATTAATCTTTTCAATGTTATAAATCTCAGACCTCCCATACTTTTTTAAATTAAAGTTTTTATTTCATTGTGTGTAGCAGAAATTGTTAGTGTAGGTTTTTATTTTTCCTTATTATTTAATTAGGGTAATTATATATTTGTGCATACATGGAGTTTTCTTACATTCATGGGATAGGCTAGCTTATGTGGAGATGTGTGTCATAGATGTGTCATAAGAATGTCATAAGTAAATCCTTTGACCAGCTATTCTGGATATGGGAGTTACTTCTCTATTATTAGCACCCTATCACCACCTTTCATGGAGGAGTTATAATTTATTATTGGGGTGCTTTGACCACCTTTTGTGGAGGAGTTACTTACATGCTCTCCTATATGTATTCTTCACTTTGGCCATCTTACGTTAATGGAATATTGGCTTTTCTCCAAAGTGTCTATGCAATTGTCTCTTGTCTAATTTCATTTACTTTAGCATTTTGTGGTATTCACTTGCTTCATCTCGTGTAACCACGACTCGTGCATCCTCATTATTCAGACCTTGGCAAATCCTCTGATATGGTATCAGAGCAAGGCCGATAATTGGTTGTCTATTATGCTATTGCTATATCATCCATAGAGGCAGAGTACAAGGGAGCTATTAATGTAGCTACTGAGGCTATTTGGCTTTAGGGGATTCTTTTTGAGTTTGGCATTCCTATCAGGTAGCCCACCATCATTTATTATGACAACCAGAGTACCATTCAAATTTTCAAGAATCTAGTTCAACACCAGTAGACCAAGCACATAGAGATTCACATGCATTTCATTCAAGAGCTTATTCATAGTCAAGTCATTGACTTAATCTTTTGCTAGTCTTTGGAGCATGTTACAGACATCTTCCCCAAACGTTTCACTGATAACAAGTTCATTCATCTATGATCTCTTTCTGGGGTGTGGTCTACATCTGTAGCTACATCATCCTTAGGGGGGCCTTCTAGCCTTCTCATTTATTTATGTCTCTCTTTTGGGGGGGAGTTTTTTGCTACGAGTTTTCTCTTTTTCTCTATCTTATGGGAGATTGCTTTTGTACATGGGTACCTCATCAGGTCTAGTTGTTGGGACCCATTTTATATTTCCACACTATCCACCTAAGCTACACTTATGGGGGGGTGTTAGTGTAGGTTTTTATTTTTCCCTATTATTTAATTAGGGAATTTATATATTTGTGCATACATGTAGTTTTCCTACATTCGTGGGATAGGCTAGCTTATGTGGAGATGTGTGTCATAGATGTGGCATAGGTGTCATAAGAATGTCATAAGTAACTACTTTGACCAGATATTTTGAGTATGGGAGTTACTTCTCTATTCTTAGCACCCTGTCACCACCTTTCATGGATGAGTTACAGTCTATTCTTGGGGTGCTTTGACCACATTTTGTGAAGGATTTACTTACATGCTCTCCTATATGTATTCTTCACTTTGGCCATCTTACCTTAATGGAATATTGGCTTTTATCCAAATTGTCTATGCAATTGTCTCTTGTTTGATTTCATTTACTTTAGCATTTTGTGGTATTCACTTGCTTCATCTTGCGCAACCATGACTCGTGCATCCTCGTTATTCAGACCTTGGTGAATCCTCTAATAGAAATGACTAATGACACTCTTATCACTTAGGATTAATGTCATTTTCTCTTTTTACCTACTTATTTTACACTTTGGAGACACTTCATGGTTTCATAGACCTCTTACAAACCTCTGACATTCATTATCTAAATCATTTCATGCATTCCATTTACAAATGTCCTCTCACTCTTTCACTATCTTCTCACTAGGAAATATTCATAGGTTTCAAATACCAACACATGATATAGGTCTCAAGGAGTTAGTATTATATCATAGATGTTTTGACATGGTCAAATCAAACCTGACTTAACCTATTAAAATTACTCAAACACACTTTAACATTTAATTCCACATATAAGGCATAATAAGGCACCGTACACAATAAGACACTCTACAAGCCTATGATAGCAACATGGAGTATGCATTGTATCCAAAAAAAAAAATTTACTAACAATATGAACACATATTTAATGAGAATAAATTGTACATAATAAAAAATACTCTACCTAGCTGCACAAGAATGAATACATAGTCAAATTCATCTGATGATGTCATATTTGTAAGTTGTAATGCTATTTCAACCTGATATATGTTGATTGAAATTAATTTTTTGGACCTCCAATCATCCACCCACTCTCGTGACTCACACACATTCTAAATAGGGTCCATGTATGTAGAACAAAAACATACCAAGTGTCTCATATGAACAGTCAAAGAACTTATATTTGAACTACAAAATGAGTGGAGGTCACTTGAACCCATTAGAGTCGTACAATCCTCATACTTAGCCAAGTATTCTTCCTCCATCAACCATAAATGTCTATGAAGAGTATAATTTGGTTGAGCACCATGAGAATTTTTCTCATTACACCATTCAACCATAGTTTTTGCATCTATCAAATGAACACCCTCTTCTCATTTCAACTCCTCCCTTGTAATATCTCTTTTTACACATGATCCAACATCATCATGTTCCCCTTTTCCATGGTCAGCCTAAATGAAACTCTAAATGTGTTTTACACCAGTGGCAACATACATCCTGCTCAACCAATAAAATATTTGTGTATTTTTAAATTAGGATGTGCAGTTATTTGACCAAATATAATATTCATTGAAAGTAATGTTCCTCTGACTCAACTATTCATAAAACTTTTCAAAACAACCTTGCACATACGTTAAATAATGTGATATATCATCATTGATATAAAAATGGTACTCCATTAATATTTTTTGTTGTTGCTCTATCTATCATTTACAAACGTGAATGTTATATGCATGAATATGGTAACTTGTGATGAATTGTAATACTATGATTGAAATTCCATTTGGGGTTTGGATGTGTAATTCTCAACAAATGCAACTACTTAAAAAATAAAAAAAGGTGGGAATGTATAATTTAATATCTTGAAATGTTAATCCAACCTTTTAGCCCTATGTGTGTGCCTTGCATACTCATAAATAATCTTCTCCTTAAATTTGACCAAAAATTTGGAAATAGGTTTTTTTTTTTAACAAGCTCACACCTTCTAGATTCTTTGCCATATTTTACTTGATAAGTCACTAATTTATATTTTCTTAAAACAACTAATTCATGTATAATTTCACTTGTAATATCCTCATTGATATATTTTTTTTTAAATTTTGTAATCCACCACAAATGTTGCAATCCACCAATTATCACTATACATTGGGCAACATTACAATATTTGTTGCAGAATCTCAAGCCTACATTATAATATGCATCATATAAATTTTCAAAATTTTCATCTTTTTCATCATATATGTTGGATGTTCTTAGTCCTAATGTGTACATTATAGGTCTCATCTTAATCAATTTTATCAATGAAATAAATAATTATCATCTTTGACTATCATACTCCAAACTATGAAAAAATGTATCCCAAATTTCTTGAGCCAGTCTTATTGAATGGAAATCAAACATTTTATTATGCATTGGTTTTAAAGTATTTTCATCAACTTCAATTAAGTACTTGTCTTTTCTACACACAATTCTTAGAGGTGTTGGTAATAGTGGAATTTATTGAGAGAGTGTTTCAAAACCATTATTGCTTTCATTGTTTAGATGTGGGATGACAATTTCTTCATTGTTAATTTCTTCATTATATGTTTCCATGAAATTTTATTAATGTTTAATTTTGTCATTATTTTTTTCCATCAAATTTTCTTCATTCATGGGGGGTGAAACATCATAGATAGACTCATCATCAACAAAATCAAAAACTTGGAACTTTGAATGTGAACTTCCAACATTACCTAATTCATTATTTTCAATTTCATTATTATTCATTTAATTATGGTCAATTTCATTATTATTCATTTCATTATTATCAATTTCCACATTATTTAATTGATTATATTTAATTTCATCATTGTTTAATTCATTATCATCAATTGGCTCATTATCTATGGCATTTGGTTCATTAGGATTAGGGTTTGTACCTTGTCTACCATGAAGTTTTTGAATTTGTAGCTTATGCTTCTCTCTCAAGTATTCGAATTCCTATGGTGTTTTGTTCTTCAACAACTTCCTCTTCTTTTTTTAACATGATCCATAACCCATCAAAAGGGATAATAGATAAATTTCAAAGGTGGAGTCAAGTACACATTTATGCAAATCTAACAAAAGTACGTAGAGAATGTTTGTGGGGACAAAAGTCTTGATTTGGGTTAAAAATAATAATTAATAATTATGTTTAATCTAAAATAATAATAAAATGATCATGTTAATACATAACATGATCAAGTTATGTGTTGTAAAAGGTTCTAGCCCATCCAAACCATTGATAACCTTTTATTGACATAACATGATCATATTATGTAATAAAATGATCGTGTTATTATCTATATAAGTTTTGGGGTTGGTAATTGACAGTGATAATTGAGTGTTTCCTATGTTAATAATAACATGATCATGTTATTAAATAATGTGATTATATTATACTTAATATAGATAAGGGATTAAGGCATTAATGCATAAGGTTTATGGATTAGGGATTATAATTTATGTTTTAGGGTTTAGGGATTAGGGCATGTAGGGTTTGTATTTAAGGGTGTATATAAGGTCTAATCACTATATGCCATGTAGAAACCTAATTTTTATTACAAAGGATGTTAATTGGGACTAAATCAATTAGTAAATAGGCAAAGTTTTTGGTTTAAAATTTAGGGTACAATGTTTAAGGCTTAGGTTTAGGGTACACATGGTTAATCACAAAGATATAATTATTAGTGTAAATGATGTTAATTTGTTCTAAAATGATTGGTTCAAGGTTTAAATAGTTTATATTTATTGTTTAGAATTTACGGATTATGAACTTTAAGTACTAGGGCTTAAGGTATAGGTTTTAGGGTATATAATGTACAATCATGATGGTGATTGGGGAAAATTAGAGCTGATCAACCCCCAAATCACATTTTATAGTCATGTAATTAGGTTGAATGGGCTCGAAATAGACCCAATTTACTTCAGATGCACATCTAGGTCAAATGTGAATTTGGGATGAATTATCCCCCACATCATCATAGATTGAGCCTACAAAGTCAATTGTGGTAATGGGTGATGCAATTTTAACCAAGTTCATCCCTGTGAACCTAATTCTAATTGTATATATATATATAAATAGGATGTTAATTGGGGCTAAATTTATTGGTTTAGGGTTTAGTGTATATATAAGGGTTTGGCATTTAGGACTTATGGATTAGGATTTGATGTAAATGGTATAGGGTTTAGGGTTCAAGTTAAATTGTACAAGGTAACTTAGGGTTTAAGACATTGGATATAAGCACTAAGGTAATTAAAGAACACTTGAGCTAATTGTGAGACCTATTTATGACTTGATTGCCTTCATGTTTACATTTATAATAAAAATAGGGTCAATTATGCCATGTACATGTTTCATACATGTTATACAATTTATTGAGCCATAAATCTGGTTTAGGGGCTCAATTTTTCCCATATCATGTAGGGAATTACATATATTGACTAATTAGATCAATTCATGATAGAGTATTGATCTTTTGATTTTACCCCAAATCATATCTTGCTATTAAAGGGGTTCAAATTGGCCTCAAATGCCTCTTTGATTAAAATAATCAACTAGCTCCTCCTCTTTGGATAATTAGGTTAAAGGGGCTCAAAATAGTCCTAATTTACTTAATAGATGCACAAATAGATTTTCACTCCAAAGGCTTTATCCATAGGTTTAAAAAGTGCATTTTATGACATCTCATGATAAAATCAGTTATATCATGCAAGGCATGTATGTTTGTGGCATGTAGTGGGCATTAGGGTATAGGGCTTACAATGTATGTTTTATGGATTAGGGATTAGAAATTACAGATTAGGGTATAGGGTTTAGGTTTAAGGACCTATATATTAATGTTTAATTACTAGATATTTCATATGTTCAAACCTGATTCTTACTATAAAGGATGTTAATTGGGATTAAATTAAAGTTGGTAAATAGGGAAATTTTATAATTTACAATTTATGGTATATTGTTTGAGGTCTATGGTTTATGGCTTCTAGGTTTTAATGTATATACATGTTTAGAGTATATAGGGTTAATAAAAAATATAATTAATGATAATTTGAATAAGTTGGACCCATTTGTGACTATAGAATGTGTTTTTGGGTTGTCAATATTATGTGGATGTCATCATGTAGATTGAGTGAATTAGTCAAATGGGGTAATCAGTTATGTGATTTAGGCCAAACTAAGCCCTGCGAGCTTAATTCTTAATCTAAATGATGTTAATTTGGGATAAAATGATTGGTTTAAAGTTTAAAGAGTTTATATTTATGGTTTAGAGTTTATAGATTAGTAACTTTAGGGATTAGGGCTTAAGGTATAGGTTTTAGGGTATATAAGGTACAATCATGATGATGATTGGAGCAAATTTGAGCTCCTTGAACATAGATCTATTAGTATTAAAGAATGTGAATTTGGGATCAACTATCCCCTAAATCATCATAGATTAAGCCTATGAAGTCAATTGTGGTAGTGACTGATGCAATTTTAACCATGCTCATCCCTATGAACCTAATTTTTACTAAATATAAAGGATGTTAATTAGGGATAAATTTATCCTAAGGGCCTACTAAGCCTCAATGTAATGTATTTCATCCATATGATATCAATTGGGGATCCAAGTGCTCACCATATTAAAAAATAAGACTATTTTCAATTTGATAAGTAATTCAGTCTGAAAGACCTATGTGTAAGGAATTACATTCATATATAATGGAAATTGGGGCTTAATTGGCCTCGATTGCATACCATATTGAACCAATCAATTATTTGGTTCCATATGATACATTATTAGGGCCAATCAAGGCTTACCCAAGGAATTGTGTCAACATAATTTTAATTAGGGACCTAATTGCACACCTTATTCAAATAATTAAGTGTTTTAGTGAATTTGATATGAAATCATGACCAATTAAACCTCTTGTAATGAATTACATCCATCTAATAAAAATTGGGATTCTTATTATGCACCAAATTCAATTGAAAGAATATTTGGTTCAATATTATCTATGAAATTTAGTCCAAACAAGCCTTGTGTAATAAATTTCATCCTTTTACTATCAACAAATGGCTCTGTTGGTCCCAAATACATAACATATTGAATCAAACAAGTACTTAATTCAGTTAAATATGTAATTATGGAAAACCAAGGCTCATGCAAGTAACTAAATACATATAATGTCAATTACAATTTCGTTAGCCCTGATTGTAAACTATATCTAGATAATCATGTATTTAGTTTTATCCTATACATAATTGGGTCCAACGAAGCCCCATGAAAGTAAAATTGTCCCTATAATGTTCTATTTGGGTTCTATTAGCCTCGATTACACACCATATTTAACCAATTGAGTATTTAGGTTCAATATGATATGAATTACATCCATCTAATGTCATTTGGGGCTCTAATTACACCATGTTAAATGAATTGATATTTTTGTCAATATTATACATAATTTAGGACAACCAAGTCCTATATAATTAATTTCTTTCACCTAGAATATCAATCAAGGCATTTTTCATCGCATGCAAAAAATTGTGTCCATCTAATGTCTATTATGAATATTTTCCCCTAATTTCACATCATATTTAACTAATCAAGTATTTTAATTTAGTATAATCTATAATTAAGAGTAATTAGTCCCCTTACAAGGAATTCCTTCAATATAATGTTAATTAGGGCTTTGATAGCATAACATATTAAACTAATTGAATATTTAGTTCAATCTAATACACAATCAAGGTTAAATGAGCCCTGAGAAAGGAATTATGTCCATATAATATCAATTGGGTCTCTAATTCCACACCATATTATAAAAAACCAAGTATTTATTTTTGTTTTATATGTAATTGGGGTTAACGAAGCTCTATGCAAGGAAATATGTTCATCTAATGTCAATTTGGGTTTTATTGGCCTGATTGCACACCATATTTGGATTAAAGGAACAATAAATTGGTTAATAGGTTAATACATCTCCAATTATCATTCAATGTTATCAATTCTTGACAAGAGCATTGGTCCCAAACAACAATCTTAATCAACTAATATTTGATCTTAAGACTAGTAGGCCTAATGGATCTTATTTGGGTTTTAGGGTATTGAGAATATGTAACGTGATGTCATTATTGAATACCATGATCACATTAATAATACAGTTAATAATGTGACCATAGTATTTGAATTTGAATTCAATTCCCATGCCTTTTGGCTTAGGAAAGGCTTAGATTCCTAAGCCAAAGGCTTGGATTGTCAATGTACAACCGAGTTTCGAAAGATATGAAAATAAATAACAAATTTTAACTTTGATTCCCAAATACACTAAGAATTTCACTATAAAAATTCAAAAAAATAATACCTTCATAATGAGCATGGTATCCTCATTCCAAAAATATGATTTTTATAATTTTTGGAGTAATTTAAGCTTTTAAACTCTATTGATTTCTAACTATGCCTTTTTTAGGCCACTACATGCTGCAAACATACATGCCTACACATGTTCATGTAATTTGTCTTTCATTGATCCAAGTGAAAATAAAATTATATGGTGACTAAGTAGGCATGATTCTATAGACATTCAAAAAAACAATGTTTTTTTGAGGTAGTTAGGCATGTCACACAAATAGTTATCCATTTCTTTGTTACTTTTTAGAATCTATTTACTTGCAAAATTCATAAAAATAAAGTATATTAAATAATATTAAATGATGCTAAGAAAATGGTGCACATCACGATTATCTATCTAATATGTTTTCTAAAAAAATAGTAGTTCCTCTTCAAATTTTAGATGTTTTACCTAGTTATACTTAGCCATTTTTTGAAAAAAAATAGTGTTTTGGAAACTAGACTCGAAATGCTACATTTCATGTTCTTACACCATATTCAAATTTATAGTGTATATATCTCAAATTATCTATAGAAGTTTAGATTTATAAAATTTTAGGAAAATCATGTCCATAGGTAGGCCACTTTTTGTCTCCCAACTTTGTGCACTTACCCTTAAAAGTGAGTGTAACAGTTATTTTATTTTTTAACTAAGGTAAATGAGGTAGTGTTTGATAGGTGCTATGAACTAGAATATGACACACCTGAAGGGTCCAAATCCTCTACAAACCACATATAATAATCATTAGTGTCAATAACATGCCATTAGGGTAGAGATATACCATAAATGGCCAAAACCAATGTAACATGTCAAACGATATTTGACTCTAAGTGGGACTAGACACAACTTTTACTTTTTTCCTTTTGATAATATTTATGATTTTTTAAAATAAAATCACACATGAATTATATATTATACTCTATTAATATCAATATAAACTCTATCAAAACTTAGTTTAAAAAAAAAACTTAACTAACAGTTGCCCCAAAGGTGTAAGTTACACTGAAAGGGTTGTACTTTTTTGTTTTTGGTAAAGTAGGGTTCTATAAAGTGAAAAAATATAATTCGGTAGTTGTACCTCACTTAAAACCCACAAATACCAACTTCATCTCACATCCTGTGTGTGAAGAGTGAAGCAAGAATAATCTTATATTTTAGGTAATGGTAAAAAATGAGGTTATATGTTTCTTCATATGACTTGACAATGAATTGTGCAGGGCAGAGATGTTTCATTTCATGACAAAATTGAGAAATGAAGAAGTAGTGAGATGGACCCTCCCTATATATATAATTATAATTATTATATATTATATTATTATTTTTATTAATATGATTACTATTAATAATGTACTACATGTATATAATATAATATATATTAGTATTAGTATATACAATTAATACATATTATACTATAATACATAATTTTATATTATTAATATTTTTTAATATTGTAAAATATTATATGTTATATATTATTATAATATACTAATAACATATATATTAATATGATTAATATTTATATATTAATATATAATTAATTTATTAATAATATATTGTATATATATAATATAGTATAGTATATATTAATATATACTATAATACATATCATATTATTAATATATTTCAATATTTATAATGTATTATATATTATATTACATTACATTATATATTAACATATGCATATATTATAATATATAGTATATATTATTATATATAATATTAAATTATATTATTATAATATATATTTTTAATATTGGTAAACATTTCTATAGAATCTAATTAGAATTATAAATCAGATAAGTGTTTTTGAGTCAGAGTTATAAATTGGGAAGGAAGAAGCTTTTATAGAAATCTAAACTTGAAATTGGAACTAGGATACAACTGGGGACCAGTCCCCAATAAACAAGTAGATAATAAAATGAAATAAAGACAACCAAAACTGCAAAAGATGAAAAAGGGGAATCCAACACAAAGAGGACATGCTAGAAAACCACCATAGATTCCAAAGTACCAAAGATATAAGAATCACACAATAAAAATTAGGATAATGAAGAAATCCTTTAATGAACAAAAACTGAAATTAAACCCAAATAAAACCTATAATCCTAAATGTCAAGGATCATCCACAAGTAGAAAGGCTTCTCCTCAAAGAGAAATCATCCAACTTCTTCTAAAAACCATTGTGAATATGTTCTTTTATTTTTGGTCTCAGTCTTCTACCTCTGGTTTGCATCCTCTACATCTCACTGACATTTCTACATCTACCTTTTGTTTCTAACCATTAAAATGAAAAAATTGAATAACCTTAAGAATAGGTCCTCCAAATGAGTCTTCACCAATATATCATATTATACTTACAAACTAGATTTAATTATGTAAATTCTCCAAAAGTATATAATAAAAATAATAGATTTCTATTTGACATAATGTTTTGATTTGTATAGAATATGTGGGATTGTTTTATAGTGGAGAATCAGTGCTAGAGAAACACCTAAAGAGATGTTTAATATTTTATCATGATGTTTATTTTGAAGAGATACTTTTCTAATTTAAACATTTTTATGTGTGTAGATTTATCTTCGAGTATGAGGAGCATGGTTACAAGATTATTCAGGAGTTTGGATATAGAGACCAATTTTTTTTTATTACACCACAATATCTTGCATTTTATGTAGGTGGGAATAAATTCTAATTTTAACTACAGTTGAATTCACATCATGCTGAAATGCACATGTCACCTCCCATTATAGAGTGTCAAGCAACAAGGTCTCCAATCAAGATAATAAAATGGACATTTGTGGATTATATGTAACAACTATATGATATGTGAAAATGTAGGAAGCTTACATTTTAAAAAAGAACATGTTTATGACTCTGATGATTTGAGCCTTGAAGGGTTGGAAGCTATAGAAAAAAAAATCAAGATTTATAATTCTAAAGAAGATAAAGAGACAAGATATTCTAAAGTGAAGGGAATTCGCAAAAGTAAGTGATACATTATGTGTTTTCCATTATATTTTTTAGCTCACCAATAATTCACATCTTGTGCTTACACACGATTTAAAAACCTTGACATAAAAAAATATAATGTGTTAGTTACAAATAAGAATGTGAAGGGAAGAAGATGAGAGTTAAAAGTGAGCATATTTGTTTCTCTTTGATTTTCAATCACTCTTTCTATTGAATCAAATTACTATTATTTTTATTTTTAATTTATGAAAGTAATCATATTAAATTTTTGTAATACCAGGATAATGATGGTTTAGCACAAAATAAGGAATGGAAGAAGAGAAGAAATCTTTGATGTTGCAGATCGATAATATGTGTTGTAGGCATGATGATGTTCATATTATAGACATGGTTGAGAATGTTCTATGTTATAGATATGCTTTAGGATATAAATGTTCATGTCCCAAGATTTGATACATAATGCCATATTATCAACATATGTCAACTTTTATGACATACTATTTTGAATAATGTAATGTTGTGATCCTCAATGAGATAAAAATTGTCTCATACACTCATTGGATCAACTATGTACTTTTGTTGGGGAATGGGGGTTGTTGTGATAGTTCCTTCGTATTTTGAACAATTATATCAAACACTACCATGTGGAATAAAGTTGTTATTCTCTTATGAAATGTTGTGTTATGATTTGTTATGTGCAATATGTATTCAATAAAATTTTGTTAGTAATGTAAGTTAAATGCAAAACACAATGAATTACAAAACTAGTAGTAAAATTTTGAAACATGCAGTTCTAAAGCAAATTAAATATGACAAAATTTTATATGTTGTGATAAAATTTAACTAAATGAGTTATCCTAGTGATAGTCCTATGTGGTGGAGGTAATATGCTCACCAACAACTATTCTAAATGTTGGTACAAATGTAAATTACTTTGAAATGTTTTTGTATGGAGATTAATTTTTAAGAGAGCTTATTCAAGATCTTAATAATAAAATACCTCAGCCAATTTCATGGAAAGCTCCACTTCTAGTTTATAATGAGAGACACCCATTTTTAAAATGTCACCTCAACTAATATAAATCCATCTTTAGAGTTGTAAATTTTTTGATTTCCAAGTACAGTTTTATTTCCTACCATTTAAACTGAAAAAAACTAAATTATTTGGATGTGGTATTAAAATAAGGAAATGGTATTAAAATACCAAAACCAAATTATTTGTATGTGGTATTAAAAAAAGGAAATGATATAATAGACAAGCCATTTTACTCATTGAATATTTTGTATTTGTATAGTTTTATCTCCTCTTATTATTTATCCATGCTTTTACTATAATACTATCATAAATTTAAAAAAGTGAAATTTAATTTAATTTAATTTAAATATAAATATAAATATTCATAAGAATCTAAGAATATTAAGTGAGGGGATTGTATAATTATAAAGAAAATAAAGAGAAAAAGAGACATGATATTCTAAGGTGAAGGGAATTTGCGAAAGTAAGTGATACATTATGTGTTTTCCATTATATTTTTTTTCTCACCAATAATTCACATATTTTACTTACACATGAGTTACGAACCGTGATAGAAAAAATAAAATGCATTAGTTAAAAACAAGAATGTGAAGGGGAGAAGATGAGAGTTGAAGGTGGGTATATTTGTTTCTCTTAAATTTCTAATCACTCCTGCTATTGAATCAAATTACTATGATTTTTATTTTTAATTTATTAAATTAATCGTATTAAATTTTTGTAATATTGAGATAATGATGGTTTAGCACAAAATAAGGAATGAAAGAAGAGAAGAAATGTTTAGTGTTGCAAACTGCTAATTTGTGTTGCAGGCATGATGATGTTCATGTTATAGACATGGTTGAGAATGTTCTATATTATAGATATGCTTGAGGATATTAATGTTCATGTCCCAAGATTTGATACATAATGCCATATTATCAACATATGTCAACTTTTATGACATACTATTTTGAACAATTTAATGTTGTGTAATGTTGGGATCCTCGATGAGATAAAAATTGTTTCATACACTCATTGGATCAACTACGTAATTTTGTTGGGGAAAGGGGGTTGTTGTGACAGGTCCTCTCTATTTTGAATAATTATATCAAACGCTACCATGTGGAGTAAATTTGTTATTCTCTTATGCATTGTTGTGTTGTGATTTATTACATGTTATATTTATTCAATATTTTTTTTTTTGATAATGTAAGTTATATGCAAAACACAATGAATTGAAAAACTAGTAGTAAAATTTTGAAACAAGTAGTCCTAAAGAAAATTAAATATGAAGACAAAATTTTCTATGTTGTTCTAAAATTTAACTAAATGAGTTATCCTAGTGACATTCCTATGTGGTGGAAGCAAGATGCTCACCAAAAACTAGTCTAAATGTTGGTACAAATGTAAATTACTTTACAATGTTTTTTTATGGAGATTAAGTTTCAAGAGAGCTTATTCGAGATCTTAATAAATAAAATACCTCAGCCAATTTCACGGAAAGTTCCACTTCTAGTTTAGAATGAGAGACACCCATTTTAAAATGTCACCTCAACTAATATAAATCCATCTTTGGAGTTGTAATTTTTTTGATTTTCAAGTCCAGTTTTAGGTAGTAAAGATGTATCTATAAAATAAAATTTCTCTCTATCAATTAAATTGACTATACATGTCGTAAAAGGGTCAAGTTAAAGGTTGGACAATAGTTAATTTTCTACACATGGTCATACATTTTTTTAAGGTAGGTCTTTATGTTGGATTTATTCCTTTCATTTACAAATAAATTTTCAAGTGTATAAAGGTTGTTAGACTGAAAATTAAACCTCAAATAAACTACAATGTTAATCAATCATCAATTTCATTTTTCTACAAATCCTCTTTGGGTGCTCTAGAATCTATATACGATTCCATGTTTTAAGGGTTTTTGGTATATTTAAAAATATCTTCCAAATTAGTTGATTTTGTATGATATTTTGTTATTCAGGAACATATGTTTACAAGAATATTTAATGAATCATATAGTGTTAATGTTATAAATCAGTATTGGATTGCTATTTTTTTAATGCAATTGAGGGAAGTTATTTTTAAATATCTCTTGGATGCTATCAGTGTATTATAAATTTGTTTGATTTTTTATTCTGTAGATAAATTTTTACTTGATTCATATTCATTCAACACCCAGTTAGGTGATGTTTATTTTTGAAGTATGTCAAAGTCATCAAAATATTTCTTTATTTTTGAATTTACAATTTTATTTTTTTGTTTCACCAAATATAGCCTATCAATAATTACTCCCCCATAATTACATTTTTAATTGAATTCAAGGCCTCTTTATATTTTTTTGAGAAAATCTCAAACACAATCCCAACATCAATCCCTTGTTTCAAAATGGCACACGAATTACTCTAGATTAACAATGCATTAAAGTTATGTTGTATTGAATATAACTATGAATGGGGAAGGCATGGAGCTATAATGGATTTTATACACATAACCATACAACTTGATGTTTCTCATATTGCATAAATTAAAATTTTGGAAGTACATTTTTTGTATATAGTTATGTATAGGATGAACTTGATTTTCTTACAATAAACACATTATGTGACCCATATGATGTTTTTAAAGGTACGTGAGAGATTTACATTCAAGATCCAACCAAAATTGATGGCATCGATAATAAAAATCAATACTTGTGCCCTCATATATTCTATTATAAACTTGGAAGATGAATTTTGTGAAACCTCATCCCCTCATCCTAATTCTTATGCTTCTAGTAAATCTGGGTAAGTAGATACATGCGAAGCCTATAACAATATTGATTATGACACCAAAACTATAAAATATGAAACCATTTATCATACACTACTTGATATTCATAGTTACCATAGGTAAAATATAAAACTATGTTAAAATGTATCTCAATATAAGGATTTGAAATTTTTGATTAATAATGTCATTCTCAACCTTCTTCCTTAAAATGAATGTATAGAATCTTTAGATTAATAATGGTGTCATTAACACACATACCATCTCCATCTCCATCAAACATATATTCCTTTAGGCTATAACTTCATGTATATACATTATTGAATCAATTTGTTTAACCAATTATCTATTATTTATCTCAATGGTAGTTATATTATACATTATTGTGTAAAATTCTTAATGTTATTTCTACCTAATCAAAGCTAACAATGGTAAGAGGGAGAATCATAATGAATGGGGTATACTCTTCATAATTTCTTCAGCTTTTTATATAGTTCATATGGTCTAGGGTAGTGGTGAATAGGTGATAACAATGTTCTTTGCTAGAATTTTTTATTTTGAAAGCAAATCAAAACTCACATAAGATTGCTTAGTAGTAAATGTGTTAAATATTGGGTCATGTTTTAATTGACATTCTCACCAATTCCCTTATATATATATATATATATATATATATATATATATATATATATATATATATATATATATATATATATATATATATATATATATATATATATATATATATATATATATATATATATATATATATATATATATATATTGAAATGGATCCCTGCCATTATCCTGATGTAACAGTGCCATTTTATTATGTGAGACATGTAAATTTTATGTAAAATTAGAAGGTTGATATGTAACTAAATTTAGCCTTCCTAAAATAATTTCAAAAAGGTTATCATATATAGAGGATCCTATGAAGCAACAACCATGTTAGACACCTTGAGCCTCACCTTTTAGTAACTTAGGGTTAAGGCATATCAACAATGAGATATCAATAAAAATGAACTAGCATGTATTATCTACAAGTTTCATGTGTGTATGGATTACAATGAAATATAATGGGGATTCACAAACCCTAATATGCCATTTTATGTTACATGAGCTTCAAAATTTGAATGTCCATGTCCCTATCAAAATGCATTATAAATCAAAATAACAATTAAAAAGTGATCATGACAGAAACCCCTCTGCTTCCTTCATAAGACAACATCCATATTTCCTCATTTTAGCATCTCCTCTTAGTATACAATCATCATTATAAGTTTATCAGCCACACCATCAAAGTGACAAGGATGTTTATCCAATTTTTTGGAGGTAAATTAAAAATCAAAGCCTTTACATTCTTTATAATTGTTTACACGGATCAAATATTGACATTCTTTCAAAAAAGAGCTTGTATATATATTCGTTGATTGTCTTAAAAAAAATTACTTGTCTTAAAAAATGAGTCATATTTTATTGCTTGTCTATATAACACCCTTTACACTATGTATAATGGTCTATTTTTGTCCATCTTACTACATATATTTTTGTTATGCATCTGATTAAAAGAAAGGAACTAATGAACCTACATCTCATCATAATATAATGTTTGTGAGCATTCAATAATGAACATAAATAAGTGTAAAAAGAAAGGAACCAATGAACCTGCATCTCATCATATTATAATGTTTGTGTTTATTTAGTAATGGATAGAAATAAATGTAAAAGGAAAGGAACCAATGAAGCTATCAAGAGGAATTTGGTTGACATTTTGAGTGCAGATTGTGATGCCAATAATCCGACTTTAGGTAACATTGCTTCATAGAAAAAGATGTCTATTTTTTTTGTTAGTGACATATAATTACTAAATCTCCATCGTTTTGCTTCTCTGTAGCTTCCAAGATGCCCAATCCCTTTCCCCTAAGCAATTTGGTGGACCAATATGAAAGTATTGAACAAATGAATGCAAATGTGGATGATGACCTTTGATAATGGGAACTAATCCATTGAAGAGTAGGTTATATATATGGAATAAATGGGAAATGGTTAGAAAAGATAGGGAGGACAACCTAAAGGAAATCATTGAAGGAATTAATACAAACATATAATCTCTAAAAAATGAGAATAAGGAACTAAAACTTTGTCTTAAATGTATAAGGAAATAAAAACTACAGGCTTAGATGTGGCTTGAGGATAAAAATGCATCACTGGGAGTATATGAAGCTATTGCAAGGCTAGGGTTATTTCCTTAAAAGCATATTATTATAGGAATGTAAGAAAAAATAAACTTTATGATCAAGATAACAAAGTATGGAAAAAAATTGTTGTCATTGCATGACTTACCCAGTAACTCCTCCCACCACATCCATACTTCCTAACTCCAATGATGATAAAAATGATCATAATTAGTGTGTTCCTTTATTGTGGTTCATTTCATTATAGTTATTGATTTTTACATATACATACATATATATATATATATATATATATATATATATATATATATATATATATATATATATATATATATATATATATAAATGATCATAATTAGTGTGTTCCTTTATTGTGGTTCATTTCATTATAGTTATTGATTTTTACATATACATACATATATATATATATATATATATATATATATATATATACACCAAAATTGTGTTGATTCCCCTTGGTCCCTTTCACACTTTATTAATTTAAAATATATTTCTTATTTTAAATTAATGACATCATCCTAGACACCTCACCTTGGACACCTCACCCCTAAGGCCATTTCTTACCCCATGACTCACCCTATGACTAAGTCCTTCATATCATAACCACCTAAGACCCATTCCAACCTCCTAACCAACACTCGTGCATAATAACCCCGCCTTTTGACCGTTCCTCAATGGACTATGCACTTGGTGAATGGAGAACGGGCTTCTTAGCCCTTTTACTCATTCTCCACCCACCGACATCAGTCAACTATCAGTCGATGCTGATAGAATCACTGACATCAATTACATAAACTGACTTTAAATGACGAGTTTAGGGCTCTTGGATGCTGGAATCACTCTGGGACTCTTTCAATCATTCTTCTCTCTCTCACTCTTAGACACACACACTCTGAGACTAGGGCATTAGACTTTAACCAACGCTCTCCAAGATACAAAGACTCTATAGAAATCACTCCAAACATTGGGTTAGAAACATTGCATGAGGACTTAATGGTAGTCACATAGGGACAAGCCTTCAACACCTCTAATTATTCATCAAGCCAAAGCTAAGTATTTCTTCTGCCCTTTCATTTTAGTAATTTAGAAAGCATTAGAAATTAGTTGTTATTTACTATTTATAAATACAATCAACCAGACCCAACCTTCAACCAGACCTGACCTTCAACTAGACCCAACTTTCTCCTTGGAGAGGCCGAAAAGCCTTCCTCTCACCCTTACCATTTTTGACAACCTAGCCTCTACCTTTGTCCTTCTGCAAACCTTATTTGTCTCCTTGCAACCCTGCATAGAATTTTAAACCCACAGAATCCCTCTGTCGACCACAGACATAAACCTGAGACTCGTCTAAGGACCATCGCCCCTATCGACGTCGACAGCCTAACTGACGTCGGCAAACATAACCAACTAACACCAGCATACTAATCGATGTCGACGACTGTGACACACTGATAGTAGAATATAGGTACGCATTATCTCTATTTCTTTTGTTCAGTCTTTCACCATTTCTTTTCTAGCAACATTCTTTTTATCAATAAGTGGACTGTCATCCCTTAAGGAAGTCTTTGCACTTCTGGGACCGAGCATATCACTTGGTAGTCCACCATATATCTATCTAACAATCTCTTTATTTGAGTCTTCTTCCTATCTATAGGTGTCATCCTCCATAGCCAAAGAGGAGCTCCTTCAATCGTCTAGATACGGTACGCAACATAATTTGAGTATCATCTAACCCCTGACCATTATCTTTAGTTTCTTATTTCTTCTAAATATAAAAAGCAAAAAAATGAGTAGAAACATTCTGGCACGCCCGGTGAGACCCCTGGAGTTTTCCTTGGGTTCATTCATTCTTTTTCTTCTAAAAGGCAAACTTTTATATAGGTGCATTAGGAAAATTTTCTCTCCTTGCATCCTTCTTATATCTCTTTATTTCGAAAAGACACCATAAGCACAAGTTAAAAATAATCTCTCTTTTTCTTGTCATTTCTTTCTTGCATCTTAGAGTAGTGAAATTCATGCTCTTAACCCTTTCTCTCACTTGTTTGCATCTGAACACAACATTTCAATTTGGGTTAAAAATTAAATGCATTTCACTCTTGCTTGAATGCATATTTAGCTCATCTAGTAATTAAACTACATTATGAATAAAGCATAGTGCACATATGTTACACAACCTGACCACATTCACAATCAAGCATCTAAACTCACCTGAGACAAGACTCGTCTAGGATTTCACCACCTAGCAGATACCTTACCCTTCCTGGTGATCCTACTTGGACTTCACAACCAAGGGGAGGACCCACTCTGTTCTCTGGCAGAGTATAAACTCTAGGGGAATTTTATATTGGCTAAGCGGCCCAGCTTGGCTCTGGGCTTGTGAAGTGAGGGGAGCAAGCTCCTAGCACCAAGCCACGTATGAAACCTAACACAAACTTTTGAGCACCAAAACTAACCCGAAACCAACCTTAGACTACCTCTTTAGGACCCATTCTAAAAGCCCACTTCCCAAACATATTCTTCTAAGGCATAAGCCACCACGACTCTAAAATTTATTCTTAGGAATTAAATGTTTAGAGGTTGCTTGCCTTCATCTATTTTTCTGTTCTTATCTGATTTTTTGAGCTAGTGAGGACCCATTATTCTAAGACCAAAAACAACTTAGAACTTTCTTTTTATTCCAAGAATTTTTAGTTTTTTGAGTTTTTGGAAATACATAGACACTGACATCAATTTTCCCATCGACATCAGCAACTTTTCCTCATCGACATCAGTTTTTCCACCGACGTCGGTAACTTATCTCACTGACATCAGTTTTTACACCGATGTTAGTCACTATCAACATATTTTCTCTTCAAAACAACAAGCTTAAAACTTGACCTTTTTGTTGTTAAACTTAACTTTTGATTTTCTAAAATTGAAATTCACAGTTTCTAGAACCTGACCCTTTTTGCCTTCAATGGTTTTAACACATAGTCCAGCTAAATCTCTTATTGACCACGCAAGGTAGCAACCACTTCTGCCTTCACCCTTCAATTCAAGTCCCCAAATAGAGTATACTTTAGACACTGAGCGTACTCCTATCTGACCAACGCCCGACCAACATCCAATTGTTCCTGAAGGGGATCAAAACTTTGAGAGATTCCTTGACCATAACATCAAGGCTCTCCAACACTATCTCACGAGAAGCCAAATGTGAGATCTTTCAGGTAATCTTGATTATGGGATGCTAACTTCCATCACTGAAGCGGTAATGACATCAACATTTACTACCCAACCTTTTATAACTCAAACTATTGCCTCGACCAATAGCCCGACCATGGCCAATCCTCAAGATTTGGCCTCCCCTTCTATTTTTGGACTTACCTCCATCGAGGTTTCTGTACCCCTCAACCACAATCAATTCAATCAAGTTCTACACCTTATTAGAACTCGATTGTTTCAACTCCACACACTCTTGCACCTATAAACGTGGGAGTGACTACCTATCCTTTTACCAATGCCGCCATTCAACCACCTTTGGCAGTATCTAGTCAACTTGTGCCTTTTAACTTCACGGCACAAGCCCCCTTGACCTCAACATCAATCCCTATGATGAATTACCAATATGTTGCACCTATACAAGCACAACCAAGTATGTCATATGCCCCTCCTAATGCCTTCCAGATACCTTACAACCTAAGGGGTGCCCCACCTACCAATCTGTCAATAGATCTGATAAAGATGCTGATGGATAAGATGTCTAGTCTTGAGACATCCATTTCTGGTTCAAGCAATGTTCTTTCATATGAACAAGTTTGCAACGAACCCATTCACCCTTCGGTGCCTATTTGACCATATCCTAACCAGTGGGAACTCCCCAAATTTACTTGATTTTAGAGTAAAGAGGACCCATAACAACATTTACAAGCATTTAGACATGCTTGTTACCTTATAACACACAATGATGCGTTACTACTTCGCACATTCCCCATGTCGCTTTCGGGGGCCACTCTTGATTGGTATAGTTCAATTACCAGTCATTCCCTCTTTACATTTACTCAACTTGCCCAACTATTCCTTGACCACTTTTCAATCAACATCACCAAGAAGGTCTCCATTATGAACCTCTATTTTATTAAACAATTCGATGATGAGTCAATAGCTGACTTCGTTGCCCGTTGGAGAGTTTTGATTAACCAACTCTCCTTTTCATTACCCCAAACTAAGTTCATTGAGCTCTTTTCAAGAGCATGTGCCAAGCACATCTCATCCACTTTGTGGGTTCAAACATTCTGCACATTTGATGAAGCTTTCACCATGGCCAAAAAGATTGAACTCTGTGTTGTCGAAGAAGATAAGGTCAAATTGTGTAATACTAATGCAAAATCCAATGACCCTTCTTCATCCAAACCTTCTTCCCATTCCAAATCTAATGGATTGACAAACACTATGGTCCTTAGGCCATCATCCTCTACCACAACCAACGAATCTCAACCTTCCACATTAGAATACATCACAAGACAATTCCAACTATAGCATGTACAACGTCAATATATTCTAATAGGAGAATCATACGCTTTCATGAAAACTAGTCAAGCAGGGGGTCCTCAATCTCCCTCAAATATGACCACCTCAATTTGACCCCTCAAAAGCTATCCCTGCATGGTACAGGGAAAATGACTTTTGTAAATATCATTGCATCAAAGGTCATGACATAGACAACTGTAAAACTTTCAAAAACATCATCCAAGACATGTTAGACAAGGGGGATCTTATTTTGGATAACCCAAATGTGATGGCTAACCAAAACATGGATGTCTTTAGACAACCATTCCCTAATCATCCCCCCATTCAGAATAACATTCAGACCATAGCCAATGACCTTCAAGAGCATAATATACGCATGGTCGACATGGTTTCTAACCAGCCTCTTCCACAAACTAAAGAGGTTAGTCAACCTATTTCTCTGCCATGGGTAGAAGAACCTTCTTCTCCTATTTGTCCACCATAAGTAAAAGAGCCTTCTTCTCCTATTTGTCCTCCATCCAGCCCCCTTCTAGACGTGGGAGAGTCTACTCTAACCTCTCCCAAACTGGAGGATGCTTTTATGGCACCAATGCCAGCTGTCTCGCCTTCATCCTTCTTATCAACAATGGGGGATCATACTTTTCCCACTACTAGACCACACACAAAAGCCATGATCATCCCTATGATCTTTTCACTTGAAGAGCCACAATCTCCAATCCCTTCTCCACCGAGAGAGGAACTCGCCACCTCACCTACTTTAGCTGAAGAAGATCTAGTGATGATTTTCTCTCACCTTTTGCCTGAGATTGCCATGTCTAACACATTTTTGCTCCTACAATTACCCAAATCTTTGAAAGGACTGATTGTAAAGCCTTGCATGACATCACCTAAACCCTCACAGACATCTACTATGCTGAAATAGATTAAATCTCTCGGTGTTCACCTTATATCAAAACTCACTCACCCACAAGTGAAGGTAGACTTGAACCTTGCCCTACACAATAGTGGCCCTCACACCATATCAAATAAGGCTACTAAACCACGTTGGAGAACTCCTCCCCCACCATCACCCTTGCCCTCTATTTTAGGCCCACACCCATCCACCTTAATAGAAGTGCTTCCTACTCCAACACCTAAAAAACATAAATCACCTCCATTATCACCTTTACCCATCAAAAATATACTTCCTCCTAAACTTCCAACACTTTTCACCAAGAAAGTGTCATCTACACATGTGACCACACCACCCATAAAAAAGATGATAAGAACAACTCTCTCTACAAATCCTAAAAAGAAGTTGTCAACACCTATTGCAACAACAAGCATAAACCCATTAAGGATATCTTATGCTTTGATGTTATGTCAACTGTTATAGTCTTCTAGCATCACTCTCCCACCTATTAAACCATTTCAATGTCTCAAACTGAAACCATCTTGGTTCGATGACACTCAAATTTGCTGGTATCATTGCACACCTGGACATGATACTGAGCGTTGTTGTGCCCTTAAGGCTGTCATTCATCAACACTTGAAAAAGGACACCCCTCACATTGAGGCTTCTTTTGACCATTTTTTTGACAAATCACCGACACCATCCCAAACCCCTTCACCTAAATTGGGATCCCCATACCAGACTAGGATCCCTCTACCACCATCTCCTCCTTTATTTGAAATCAACACTATTCATGTGGCCACTAGGCCCCAAACCATGAAAGATAAAGGAAAAGACCAGACTTCTACACCTTTGACATATCCATTATTCATCAAGACCTCTCAACCAACACAACCCAAGATTTCTATCTTGGACATGTCTCGACCATCATCTCTAGGGGAAACTCCTCCTAACCTCTCTAGTCCACATAACGCTTGGTATAAGTGACTTGTGGACTACTTAACATATTCTATCATGCCTCCTAATCTCTCTAGCAATAGATGGTGAGCTTTTATCAAGAACACTGCTCACTACACCATGCTAAGAGGTCTTCTCTACAAATGAGGTCTCAACGACCTCCTTATCCAATGTCAACAACATACTAACTGACTTCACGATCAACATCAACCAAAACATGCCAACAACATATCAACCAATTTCATGTCCAACATCAACCAACATGTGACCAATATGGAATGAAGCAAATGGGGCAAGTTTGCTCCTAATTAACTCAGACCTTACATCATAACGCATGGATCAGGTACTTATCATCTATCTTCTCTTGAAGGCTGACCAAAACTTGAGCCCTTTTATGCCTTACATCTTCGACCATTCTATTGTTAGTCAAGTAATCATTCACTTGACATTTAACTTGAGCTCATCCCTTGAGCAACCCTCAGCACCATCATCCTCATTCCTTTCAACCCTTTTTCCCTATAAACATTAGTTAACCCTTTTGGAAAGCACACATGTTTTGTCCTAATAAAATGGAAACCCCTAAACCTCTATAGTCTAGTCCATGACAAAAGTCTAGTAAAAAACACAAAATGTAAAACTAGGATGCATATTCCAAGGTCATAAACCATAAATGTAGCCTGCTCCCTTGAAGGACAGTTGCATCATTGTTGTAATTAATATACTGCTCCCTTAAAGGACAGCTATCCAAACACCCTAAACCATACGAATAAAATTATAGACCATTCCCTCAAAGGATGGCTATGCCTAAATTGTGCTACATACACAGCACCATATGATCATAAAATAAAACATCCCTAAGTAGACTTATCGCATTGATCAATCTACAAACTATTTAAGTCATGGACTTGTCTATAGTCGTTCTCAAGGTCACCTATAAAAAGGGCAAGGTTATTCCTGCCAAAAAGGGTTACCACATCCCCTCACATCACCAAAACTATTACCCCAACATACTCAAGGGATTTTAAACTCACTTAATGTCAAGTGATTCGAATACTTCTCTAACACAAACCAATGGTTAGCGACGTAATGCATGAATGGCACTTTTTGCTTACATAATCCTTATCTATGCTATCATTATAGTCCTTGTCAATGAAAGAGCAACACACCTTTCACTTCTTACATACCTTGGTCACATACAACCAAATCATCTTATAACCAAACTAGACCAAACATTTTTACACCACTAACATGACATCATAGCCCATTTACACTAGTTTCTATGGACAACAATACACATGGAAACTATCGACCACACAATTTATGTCCAGCATACACCATCACACAATATGGAAAAGGTTGTGGCATAAATATCATTCATTTCAATTTTAGCATACACCATCACTAATATAGAAAATTGCTAGGGATGAAAAACCACATAACCAATGTTACAAAATACACCATCACATAATATGGAAAAGGCTGTAACATCATCATACAGTTATCAATTCAAGCATGTACCATCACATATATGGGAAATGCTAAGACCACTAACCTAACCAAAACAATTATCAACCACTTTGACTCTTTATCAGAACTAGATTGGCCTGAGACCTTTTAAATAGGGGCTATGTAGTTAGCACTCAATCTTTTGGGGTTAGCTCGGCCATTTGCCCATTTGTCTCCCTAATGATAGCGGCCATTTGTTCATTCATCTACTTGATGGACCAACCATCTAACCTTTAACCATGACCAAACAACATAGTCCAAGACCATGACCAAACAACTAGCCCTAATAGTAGAAGTCATCTTAGACTCCTCATGGGGCACATTGGAGATCACATATATCTCCCATACCACAACAAACAACATTTGAGATCATTCATATCTCAACCCTACTCGACCAACAACCATAGAGATCACGCCTATCTCCTTAGACCATGACCACTTCTGAGATAACTCTGCCTTGGTTATTTTGATTACATTTATGCTACCTCAAGAATAGTTAGCAAAATTGTACACATCCCACATTACGACCCTCACAAGTATCAGATTGCACTCCAGTTGATCCCCACTACTTGTGACATTTTCATGTTTTCCAGGAGCACTTCTTGAGCCCAAGATACTTGGAACATGATGACCATTGGAGCTATAACATTGATCATTTAACCCAATCAGCTACGACTAAATGCTAGGGACTAGTTACTTCAATTTTAGTACTCCTCGACCTTTGACTATGACAATTTGACTTACCTATTCCATGAAGTGGTATAAATACAATCTCAACTATTGCAGTGTTCACACTCAAACTTCACCATACCCATCCACTGCCTATCAAATCGGCACCTGATATCAAGTTACCTTCCCTCGACTTCCACTTTAAGGGGGAATACCTCATCCCAACATTGGGGCAACCTACACCTCATCCCATACCTAGGGCAACTAACTCCTATTTTTGTCTTGCAGTTCGTCAAGAACAACCAACAAGACAAAAAGGGGAAAATGTAGACAACAAAATTGTGTCAATTCCCCTTGGTCCCCTTTACACTTTATTAATTTAAAATACATTTCTTATTTTAAATTAATGACATCATCCTAGACACCTCGCCTTGGACACCTCACCCCTAAGACCATTTCCTACCCCATGACTCACCCTATGACTAGGTCCTTCATATCATAACCACCTAAGACCCATTCTAACCTCCTAACCAACACTCATGCATAATAACCCCACCTTTTGACCATTCCTCAATGGACTATGCACTTGGTAGAAG
>JARHVA010000160.1:2737500-2827500 GCA_037957365.1 Torreya grandis | reverse complement strand
CAAGAAGCTTCTGGATTCATCCCAAAGACCTGTTGATCGATGATACCACTATGTACGAGAGGTAAGTGATTGAAATCTTCTTAACCCTAATTTTTTATTCTTTTCATTATTGAACCCTAGTTTTAAATTATCATTTGTTATTTTTAACAACCCATCCTACTAACCCTCCCAACTCTCCATAAAACCCTTTGGTTCTTATTCCTCCTAACCCTCCATAAAAACTTGTTGTTCCTCTTATACCTCCACTTAACCCTCCTATATTTCCCCAAATACCTTGTTAGTTAAGATTTTTTGATTGACAACATTATGGGAATCAAACTTGAAATTAAAGAGTTAATTGAACCAACCCCCATTGCACCTAGCTAGTCAGTTCCCTACAGACCTTATTAGGTTAAATTGACTCTATATCAAATCAAATTGACTGATGGAACTCATATAGGGATACTTTAGGTCATATTATGATAAAAAGTTGTCAACCCTTTAGGTCAAGCATAAAAATATTTCAAAATCTAACATTTGCACCCTATTCATCAACCCCACCACTAATGCCCCATTTCCAATAACCGCTAAATTTTTTCTTATCCATTGCTATGTACATAAATTAATCACAACCAATTTTTGGGATCGATGGTGGATTGTATTTGACTATCCACCATGTAACAACCATGAGGTCCCCTTAAATTTTTTGAGGAAACTCTACTATGAGTTTGTCGTCAATGAGATTCCTAATTATTTTGATTTTAGTGAGTTTTAAGGCTGAGGAAAAAGCTCTACATAGGATCAATCAAGTACACATTATGTGCCTAATTGGCTTACATATATCTATATCTAAAATCTTATTGATCTTGAGATCCCCTCTATAGTTTAATAGGTCATGGAGATAGACACTCTCCATGCTCTTAGTTCACTCACGGATACACTTATTTAGCATACGAGTAGGTTCTCATAGAGTGATGATACAAATATGTCATAGGCTACCCAACCTTGACCCCACCCTTGTAGTTCATGTGTATATATGTGCATAAAACCTTTTCATGATGATGGCATCAATGGTTTAGATGGCTTAGATCATATTCTTATGAGTGATGAGTTTTTGCCACGTACATTTGGCTTGTAAAAATCAATCACCACATAGATGCAAGTATATTTTATATAAATGTATGTTCAGTTCAATTTATATTTAAAAATTTAATTTTTGAGCTAATAATTAATTTACATAGAAATTTAATATAATATATATGCCATTTTTTATGTCACAGGAGGTGATGGTTCCTTCATCATCATAGTCAGCATTTACAACATTTGATTTATCATGACCATTATTTACATATTTTGATCCAGCTGCTAGGCCATCCATGAATGCATTATCCTCTATTAGGATGACACCATTTACCTATATAGAGGTAAAAATTATTTACATATATGTTTTTCTCTTTGCATCTATTAGGATTGCAGTTTTTTACATATATGTTTTTCTCTTTACATGTAATTTACTTCTATTCTCAAGAATTAATGCCAAAATAGCACAACCAGAAACATAAAAGTCATGAATGGTCTTATGTTGGACCATGCTTCCTTAGGAGTAACATCCTACAATTCTCTTATAGAGTCACTGATTAAGGATGTAGACATTGTATTCATATCTTCTACCAATTACCCATATGATACATTTTCTCTTTCTATTACTCAAGTTAAATACACTATTTTACAAAAAATATATTACATGCTTCCAAGGATAGGACATTATTTATGAATAAAACATGAAGCACATTTTTTCATAAAATATTAGAAGCTTCCTTATGAATATATACCCATTTTCCTAGTGTAAGTTATCTTAGAAGTGATAATATCTTATTAAATGGGAGTCTCATTCATATGCCTCTTTCCCCAAGACTTTCCTATTAATGCAAACTAAAATTCCTATGACCATATTGCATCTAAAACCTTAAGGACAAAAACTTGACATGACTTCACATGTAACAAAAATACTTCCTCATCTTTGATATGGGTAAACACAAACAATCCCTTTTCTCTCTTTCCCATCTATATTTGTGCACCCAACATTTATATAAGATCCTATTATATATATTTTTTATGGGAGGCATGTGAAATAAATATCCTACACCATTCCATTTAAAAAACCATCTCCCAAAAATAATGAGGAGCTACTATAATCATCAATGTCATGCCCAACACATATACCCTTGTGATTAGGCTGAGATTTAGCATGAGTATCAAAACCCACCCACTGGTTGCCCAAATCATTTCTCAAAAAGGGGAGATGATTGTCAAGCATGCCTACTCATTATTATCCTTCTTTGAAAAGTGATAATAAGATCAAATGACCTTGTAAGACCATATAAAAAGGAAGTAGTTACAAGGGTCCTACCTAAGTCAAACCCATATTTTTAGACAAGTGATAAATCAATTACTAATATAGTCCAACATATAATATAGTATAAATTGAAGATCTTGACCCAAGAATATTTATATTTATCAATGAAAAAAAAAGAAACTAGTATATTATATATTCCATTTCACTAATCCTCTAGTTTTGGTTTTAATATAAGGTTGTTGTTCTAACACTTTAGTAGATGGCTTATTAATTCAGTTCTAAGTGTATTTTCAAACACATGCTTATCCTCTTTTTTCCTATAATGTGTCATTACATTCATGTACTTATAAAGATAGATATTTTATATACAATTTTTTATATTTATTATTTTGGTTCACATATATAAGTTTTGATACTTTATATAAAACTAAGTGAGACCTTGTTTACATGAACAATTAATGGTCGGAGTAAACACTCCTCCCTCTTTATAAGTTGAGATAGACATAGGTATTGCTACTGCAATGTCATCTGCATAGGCACTAAAAAAGGTATATATTAGTTCTTTTAATTTTGAATTATAAAAATAGACTTGTTTTAATAATTTAAGTACATGTACCATGGGCAAATATAGCTTATGTAAATGTATTGTGTATGCAGGGTTGTCATATGACAGTTGATAGTCCCAGTTAGATGGCGATCAGGGAAAATTTTCATGTTCCTCCCATATTTGAGATGATTATTTAGATAGTTGAGCTGGCCATTAAGTTATTTAAGCATGAAATTTAGATTAAGTAGGATTGGGAGCTTGTAGTAAGTGCACATATTTAAATGATTTTTTATTGTGTGTTATTATATAGTTTTTTTTTGTTCTTCCAAATTACTATCTATTGGATCTTGTATTTAAAATTGTACACATAAATTAGGATTAAAAAATTAATTTTTTCAATGCTATAAATCTTAGATCTCCCAGATTTTTTTAAATTAATGATTTTATTTCATTGTGTAGTAGAAATGACTAATGACACTCTTATCACTTAGGCTTAATGGTCCTCTTTTCTTTGTACCTAATTATTGTACACTTTGGATACACTTATTTATTTCATTAAACCTATTACAAACCTCTCACATTCATTCTCTAACTCATTTCATACATGCCATTCACAAACATCCTCTCAGTCTTTCACTATCTTCTCATTAGGCAATCCTCTTAGGTTTCAAGTACCAAGAATTGATATAGGTTCAAGGAGTGAGTATTTTTTCATAGATGCTATTACATGGTCAAATCATACCTGACTTAACCTATTACAAGTGTTAAAACACAATTCAACATTCAATTTCACATATAGGGCACAATAGGGCACCATACAGGCCTGTGACAAAAACGTTGAGTGTGCCCTGTATCACAAAATATCATTTTTAGTGATAATCTAAAGATTTATTTAATGAGGACAAATTATACATAATGAAAAATATTCTACCTGGCTACACTAGATTGAATACATAGTCAAAGTCATTAGATGATGTCATATTTATAAATTATAATAATATTAGAACCTAATATGTGTTGATTAGAATTAAATTCTTATCATCCACCCACTTTTGTGACTCACACTCATTCCAAATAGAGTCCATACATGTAGAATAGAAACTTGCATTTGAGCTACGAAATGAGTGGAGGTCACTTGAACCTTTAGAGTCATATAGTCCTCATACTTTTCCATGTGTTCTTCCTCCATTAACTAGAAATGTCTATGAATAGTAGAATTTGGTTGATCCCCCTAACACATCTTCTCATTACACCATTCAACCATAGTTTTTGCATCTATCAAATGAACACCCTCTTTAAATTTTAACTCCTCCCTTGTAATAGCTCTTTTTTACACATGTTCCATTACTATCATGCTCCCCTTTTCCATGGTCAGCCTAGGTGAAACTCCAAATGTGTTCTACACTAGTGGTAACATGCATCCTATTCAAACAATAAAAAATCCATACATTTTTAAATTTTTATGTGAAATTTTTAGACCAAATGTAATGTTGATTGAAAGTAATGTTCCTTTGACTCAACTGTTCATAGAACTTTTGAAAACAACCTTGAACATACTCTAAATAATTTGATTTGTTATCATTGATACACACACACACACACACACACACACACACACACACACACACACACACACACACACATGTATATATATATATACACACATATATATATACATATATATGTGTGTGTGTGTGTGTGTGTGTGTGTGTGTGTATATATATATACATATACATATATATATACATATATATATATATATATACACACACACACACACACAGATATATATATATATATATATATATATATATATATATATATATATATATATATATATATATATATATATATATATATATGATAATCCCTTAATATTTTTTTTATTTCTTTTTACTATTAGGTGCATGCATGAATCCTATAAGCATGAATATGGTAACTTGTGATGAGTTATAATATTGTGATTAAACTTTAATTTGGGGATCGAATGTCTAATTATTAGCAAAATCAACTACTAAAATAATGAAACCAAGTGTGAATGTATCTTTTCATATCTTGAAATGTTCATCCAACCATCTAACCCTATGTGTGTGCCTTGCATACTCATAAATAATCTTCATAAATTTGACTAAAATTCAGAAATGGGTATCATTTTTGTAACAAGCTCACACCTTTTAGATTCTTTGCCATCTTTTACTTGATAAGTCACTGATTTATATTTGCTTAAACCAACTAATTCATGTCTAATTTCAATTGTAATCTCCTCATGGATACATTTTTTGAAATTTGGCAATCCACCACAAATGCTGTAATTTTCATTTAAACATGATTTGCTGTAAAATAATTGACCATGTGGTCTTTTATAGAAGATAGTTGGAATAAATTCCCTAGTTAATTTTAGTGGAAATTTAATTCCACAATTTTGAAAAAAATTAGCATTCAAAGTACAATGATTATGTCAAAAATCATATTAGTGCATTTAAAATTCAACATGTTGCCAACAACAAGTGGTGCGTGTGAGATTTATTTTAACATTAAAAGTTTTTACCATCTCAAAATATCTTTGACAAATAAAAATTTGTAGATGTTTTTCCAAAAATTTAGAGTAAAATTGTGTTTGAGTCACATCTAATAAATTTTTTGGATGTGGTTCATGGTTACGAGAACCAAATCTTCTTTTCATAACATCTCTTGCATTGGGTGAAACTCTTGTATTGTCTTTCTAAAATTGAGCAAGTAACTCTTTTAGAGTATTAGCTATAGCCTTATCCTTTTGTGGAAGTCTACCAAATAATTCCCAAAGCTCATTAGTATTAAGTTCATTAAGTATTTCACATCTTGCAATTGCTTGCATCAATGTTTTTCTATTTATATCAAGTGTTTGGCTTGTTTTTGAAATGAATCAATTTTTTTCCTATTTCAACACTTACTGCACAATTGTCATTATACATTTGGAAACATTACAATATTTATTATGTGATCTCAAGCCTACAATATAATATGCATCATGTATATTTTAAATAATTTCATCATTTTCATCATCCATGTTAGACGTTCTTAATCCTAATGTGTACATTATAGGTCTCATATTAATCAATTTTATTAATGAAACAAATAATTGACATCTTTGACTATCATACTCCAAATTATGAAAGAAAGTATCTCAAATTTGTTGAGCTATTCTTCTTCAATGGTGATCAGACATTTTTTTATGCATTAGTTTTAAAATATTTTCATTGACTTTAATTAAGTAATTTTCTTTTCTACACATAATTGTTGGAGGTGTTGGTAATGGTGAAATTTGTTGAGAGGGTGCTTTAAAACCATTATTACTTTCATTGTTTAGAGGCGGGATGACATTTTATTCATTGTTAATTTCTTCATTATATGTTTCCATGAAATTTTTTTAATGGTTAATTTCATCATTATTTATTTCCATCAAATTTTATTCATTCACAAGGGGTGAAACATCATACATAGACTCATCATCAACAAAATCAAAAACTTAGAAATTTGAATGTGAACTTCCAACATTAACTAATTCATTATTTTCAATTTTATTATTATTCATTTATTTATGGTTAATTTAATTATTATTCATTTCATTATGGTCAATTCCAATATTATTCAATTTATTATAGTCAATTTCATCATTTTTTAATTCATTATCATCAATTGGCTCATTATATGTGGTATTTGGTTCATCAAGATTAGGGTTTGTACCTTGTCTACCATGAAGTTTTTACATTTGTAGCTTGTGATTCTCTCTAAAATATTCTAATTCCTCTAATTTTTTGTTCTTCAACAACTTCCTCCTCTTCAAATGTGATCCATAACCCATCATAAGGGACATTTAATAACTTTTCAAAGGTGGGTTCGAGTACACAAGTATGCAAATCTCACATAAGTATGTAGAGAATGTTTGTGGGGATAGAAGTCTTGATTTGGGTTAAAAATAGTCATTGCTAAGTGTGTTTAATCTAAAATAATAATAACATGATCATGTTATTGCGTAATGTGATCACATTATGTGTTGTATAAGGTTATGGCCCATCCAACTCATTGCAAAGCTTATATGGACAATAACATGATCATGTTATGTAATAACATGATTGTGTTATTGTTTGTATAAGATTTGGGGTTGGTAATTGGCAATGAGATCCAATTTTTGTCTATGTTAAGAATAATGTGATCACATTATACTTAATATATAAAAGGGATTATGGATTATCGATAAAGGTATTAGTTCATAGGGTTTATGAATGAAGGTTTAGGGATTACATTATGTTTTAGGGTTTAGGGATTAGGGCATGTAGGGTTTAGTTTTAAGGGTGTATATAAGGTCTAATCTCTATATTCCATGTGCAAACCTAATGTTTACTATAAAGGATGTAATTTTTACTATAAAGGATGTTATTTAGGACCAAATTGATTCATAAATAGGGAAATTTTTTTGTTTACAATTTAAGTTATAGTGTTTAGGGCTTAAGTTTAGGGTACACAGGGTCAATACAAATATATAATTCTTAGTCTAAATGATGTTAATATGGGATAAAATTATTATTTTAGGGTCTAAAGAGTTTATATTTATGGTTTATAGTTTATTGATTATGAACTTTAAGCATTAAGGCTTGGGGTATAGGATTTAGGGTATATAAGGCACAATCATGATGGTGATTAGGGTAAATTGGAGCTGATCAACACCCAAATCACCTTCTATAGTCATAAATTAAGTTTAAGGGGCTCGAAATAGCCCTAATTTACTTCAAATGCATAGCTAGGTTGAATGTGAATTTGGGATCAATTATCCCCCACATCATATAGATTGAGCCTATGAAGTCAATTATGGTAATGGGTGATGCAATTTTAACCAATTTTATCTCTATGAACCTAATTCTTACTATATATATATACAAAGTGTTTCTATTCAAAATTCACTTTTAGATCTAAGAGAAATAAGAAACTAAAAAAGTAATGGACAAGGCATGGGAAGTACCTGGACTAAAGATTGCGCACCGTAAATCCAGACGCTTGTGAGCACTCCTCTTTGGCTGTGGAGGAATGACACCTACAAAGAAGAAAACTTGGACAAAAAGGCGTTAGATAGATAAGCAGTGGGTTGCCAAGTGAAAGCTTGTTCCCGAAAGTGTAAAAACTTCCTTAAGGGAGGTCAACCCACATATAACAGACAGATAAAGACTAAGAAAATGTAAGATGCCAGAATATAGAAGTGATAAACAGATTAGGAATGAAAGAAAACACCAATGATTACCTGAAAGGATTAGTCAGGCTGATGACAGTCGCCGAGGTCGGAAATTCTACCGGCGTCGGTTAAGAGGTCTGCCGACGTCGGTTATACTGTCGACGTCGGTTGGGGAAGTGACCGGCGTCGGTCGGGGTAATGGCCTGTGGTCGGGTCTGGGACGTGTTCTAGACTTTGGACAGGGCCGGGATGCTAAGAGGGTCGAGACAGAGTTTGGGGACGGGTCTGAATGGACTGTGGAGTGATCTTGCCCTGTACAGGGTCTTTGTTGGCAAAAGGGGGATGAGGGAGTTGTCTGGGATTGATATGAAGAGTGGGACAATGTGAGAAGAGGATGGACAGAGGACAGGGCCTGAGAAGGCTTTTCAACGTCTCAGGGGGAAGGATGGAGGGAATAAGAATAGCAAACAACTGAAAGCTTAAAGAACAGAATCAATTAACAGACTTGCTTACCTTTTGCTTGCTGAATGAAGAGTTGAAGAAGCTGTTGTTGAAGCCACAGAGGATTCTGCAAGAAGAGAACTCTGATGAAGAATCTTTGCACCTGTTGCTGTTGTTGCACGAGGTCCAAATGGAGACAAGACGAATGCCAAAACACTAAGAGAGATCTGTTTGCGAGCTCCAGGGTCCAGGGGGCTGCAACGGATGCAGAAAGGGGTAATGAAGGATGCCGACGCCGGCAATTTCGCCGACGTCGGCCGAAGGGTCGTCGACATCGGCGGTCACAGAATGGGGACAGAGGCTAAAAATAGCCTCTGCCCATTCTTACATGCCGCCGAGCGAGGGGGTGTAGGAAGAATGGTCATGAGGATGCCAAAATGGGCGTGGGGGGAAAATAATGAAGAGATTTGGCCTAATAAATGCTAGGGGTAAGGTGGAGGGATTCAAGGGAGGATCCAAGGTGGCAAGGGTAGGGTGGAAAGGGGGCCAAGGTCAAGGGTTAGGATAGGGTTTAAGGCCAAGGGAGAGGACCAAGGTGCAGACACGTTTGCGGTGTCTACATTTGCCCCTTTTTGTCTTGTTGGTTGTTCTAGATGAACTGCAAGACAAAAATAGGAGTTGGTTGCCCCAGAAAAGGGATGAGGTGTTCCCCCCTCAAAGCGATAGTCGAGAGAAGGGAACCGAAGATCGAGTGTCGATTTGATAGAGAAATGGATGAGAAAGATGAAAAGTGAGTGAAAACGCTGCAAAAGTCGTGATTGCGCGTATACCATGTCACGGGATGGTCGGGTCAAATTGTCACATGTCGAGGGTCAAGGAGTGCCCAAATTGAAGTAACCAGGCCCCAGCATTTAGTCGTCTGCTGATCGGGTCACTCAATTTAAGCTGAAGCTCCAAATGGTCGTCATGTTCTAGGTATCCAGGGCTCAGGAAGTGCTCCCAGAAACATGAAAAAGCCACAAGTAGTAGGGATCAACTGGCTCGCGATCCTATACTTGCGAAGGGTCAAAAATAGTCTGCGGACAATTCTGCTAACCAGCCATGAGGTAGCACACACGCAAAAACAACTAAGGCAACATTGTCTTGGAAGTGGTCGAAGGTTGAAGGATGGTCATTGGTCAAGGGGATGGATGGACGAAAGGATGCGGCTGAGCTAACCCCAGAAGACCCCATGTCAACTGAGTGCTGCCTACATAGCCCCTGTGTGAAGGGACTCAGGCCGATGTAGTTCTCCCTAAAAGGGAGGGAGGGTCAGAGGGATTGATTGGTCTTGGTCAAAGAAAATGATTGGTCTTGGACAAAGAAAATGATTGGTCTTGGACAAAGAAAATGATTGGTCTTGGTCAAAGAGAATGATTGGTCTTGGTCAAAGAGAATGATTGGTCTTGGTCAAGGAGAATGATTGGTCTTGGACAAAGAAAATGATTGGTCTTGGTCAAAGAGAATGATTGGTCTTGGTCAAAGAGAATGATTGGTCTTGGTCAAAGAGAATGATTGGTCTTGGTCAAAGAAAATGATTGGTCTTGGTCAAGGTCCAGGTCAAGGTTGCAGAAGAGAAGGTTTGTTCATCAAAGAGACGAACAAATGGGGGTGGTCGAGCTAACCTCAGAGGATGTGTTATCTGAGTGCTGCCTACATAGCCCTGGTCATAGGGCCTCAGACCAATGTAGTTCAGACAAATTGAGAAGATTGGTCGATGATGAGATTGGTCATGTGTTGAAATGACGAAGGTAAGATGATGCTACAGATGGTGTATTCTGTAGAATTGGTCGAGAGTCTTTCATCCCTAGCAAGTTTCCATAGTCACGATGGATGTATGCTAAGAATGAATAGAAGTCTATTTATGCTTCAGCAAGTATTGGTTTATGCTTAACATAAATTGGGTCTAGTCGGTAGTTTCCATGTGTACTGGTGTCCATAGAAACTACGTGAAATGGTCTAGGATGATGTCAGCTGAAAATGATGAAAATGGCTGGGTTTGAGATGAGTCGACAATTGATGTGGTTAAATGTGACCAAAGTGAAGAGAAAAGATGAAAGGCAAATCGCTCTTTCATTGACAAGGACCAGAAAGGAAGCATAGATAGGGGTTGTTAGAACAAAGAGCCCCATTCATGCATTACGTCGTTGACCAGTGTTGAGTTAGAACGGTAATCGAATCACTTTGACATTAAAGTGAGCTCGAAGTCCCTTGAGCAGGTGATAGGAGGAGGATAGGGTAACCCAGTTTAAGAGCAGGAATAACCTTGCCCCTTTTTATAGGAGACCCTGAGACAACTACAACGCCAAGTCCATGACTCGTTTTTTTTTTTTTTTTTTTTTTTGGGCAGGCTGATCGATGCGGGAAGCCTACATAGAGATGTTTTTTGATGTAGTGGTCATGTTGCGAAGCTGATCGATGTGGGAAGCTTCTAAAAAAAGTGTTGTTTGTAGCAAGATTTAGTCATAGCCATCCTTCGAGGGAGTGGTCTATATTTTTGCTTAATAATGTTTGATAAGTTGGCCTAGCTGTCCTTCGAGGGATCAGTCTAGTAATACAACAATGATAGTACAACTGTCCTTCGAGGGAGCAGTCTGTCTTTTTGATTTTGACTTGATTTTGCGACCATGGATATGTTTTGACATCTTGATATATTTTTTTTTGATTTTTTGATTAGAGTCATGGACAAGGCTGTAAAAGTTCAAGGACGCCCCTTTTATTAGGACAAAGCATCCATGCATCATAAGAGGGTCGTAGAGGACTTGTTAAAGGGGAATAGGGTTGAAAGGGATGAGGATTAAGAGGACGAGGATTGCTCAAGGGACGAGCTCAAGTTACGTGTCAAGTAGACGAGTACTCGACTAGCAGAAGAATGGTCGAAGATGCAAGACAGAAAGGGGGGCTCAAGGTCTGATAAGTCCCTGGGCCATGCTAGTGCGTTAAGGTCCGAGTCAATTGGGAGCAAACCTGCCCCATTTGCCTCTTTCCAGATTGGTCAGGTGTTGATTGATGGATATGAAGTTGGTTGACATTGTCGTTGGTTGGTTGAGAAAGGTTGAATGCTTGGTCGAGAGGTCAGGGTGATTGATATTTGGTTGAAGTTTGGTTGAGACTAGTCGAA
Organism: Torreya grandis; assembly: GCA_037957365.1. Lineage (NCBI taxonomy): Eukaryota > Viridiplantae > Streptophyta > Pinopsida > Cupressales > Taxaceae > Torreya > Torreya grandis. The sequence continues at coordinate 2,815,814 of JARHVA010000160.1, read as the reverse complement.
TAATTGGTCGGGGGTTGGGTCGGTGGATACTTGGTCGGGTTTTAAGATAAAATGAGTGATTGATATGTGGTAGAGACTGGGTTGAACAGTTGGTCGAGGTTTGAATAAAGGATGAATTCCCCCAGCGGGTAGAGAGAATGTTTGAAAGGTTGGTTAAGGTCGGTTGAGGTTTAGTGGTCAGATGGACGGTGTTAATGTCGAATAAGGGGGTCAAAGGCAGCAAAGGGACCACAGTCTGGCGTGGAGATCCCGATTTAGGTGATGAGGTTGGAGAGGCATGAGTCGAGGTTGATGTTTCATCAAAAAGGTGGTCAAGAGGGTCCTTGGTGAAAAGGAAAAGATTTCTCTGTTGTTGATGAATGACAGCTTTAAGAGCACAACAATGCTCAGTGTCATGTCCCGGAGTGTGATGATAGTTGCAAAATTTAGAGTTGTCGAACCAAGATGGCCTTGATCCGAGAGTTGATGAATGAGGCGGTGTTGAAGGTTTGTTGATGACGTGGTCGAGAAGAGAGGTGTCATTCGCCAGACATTGGCGAATGGCGACCTTGAGGGCATGACAATGCTCCGTGTCGTGCCCAGGCGTGCGATGATATGCGCAAATGCAAGTGTGGTCGAACCAAGGTGGTTTAGGTCCGAGAGATTGATATGGTCTGAGAGGCAGGAGGTCGAGGCGAGAAGACTGCAATAATTGCTGTAAAAGCAAGGTATATGAACCTGCTAACGGGTTGGGATGTTTTATTGCAGTGAGAGTTGATGACGTTGGTTTGGGAGGTGAAAGAGGCATAGGTCGAGAGTTCGGATGAGATGTATGTATGATGGGATGAGGAAGTAATGGAGGTGATGTGCCTCTGTGAAGGATGGGAGTGGGAAGCACTCCTATTAAAGTGGACGGATGCGGGCCCAAGATTGAAGGCAATGATGAAGGTGGAGGAGAAATTCTCTGATGTGGTCTAGTGGCTTTCGTTAGTTTGGGTCGAGGGCCACTATTATGTGAGGCAAGGTTAGATGTGGGTTTGGGTTTGGATGTGGACGAAGGTGAGTGAGATGTAATAATCTCATGCAAAGGGCAAGAGGAAACCGTGACTGGGTCTTCCTCAATTGAAATGGGTAAAGAGACTGGTTCTTCTCTTGGTGGAGAAGAAATAGGAGAGTCTGGCTCCTCAAGTGGGCAGAGGGCATGGATGATCGTGCCTTCTACTTGTAGTTGAGGAGTAGGTAAGGTAGGGTCTTCGGATGAAGGTGGGCTTAATGGCATTGATGTGGTCAAAGCGTCCTCCGATGCAAGAGAGGTAGATGGAGGACTAGTAGGAGAAGGAGGTTCCTCATCCTTTAATGGAAGAGGTTGGTCAAGGACAAGAGGCAAGATAGTGCTAATCGTGTGAATGTCATGGTCTTGAGGGTCATTGGTCGAAGTCTGGACATTGTTTTGAGTAGGCGGATGATTCGGAAATGGTTGTTTGAAGATGTCAATATGTTGGTTAGGTGGGGCGTTCGGGTTATCTAAAATAAGATCCCCCTTGTCGATCATGTCTTGGACGATGTTTTTGAAAGTTTGGCAGTTGTCAATGTCATGGCCTTGGACGCGATGAAAGGGACAGAAGTCGGCCTCCCTATACCATGTAGGGATGGCCTTTGAAGGGTCAAATTGAGGTGGTCGGATTGGAGGGAGATTGAGGACCCCCTGCTTGAGAAGTTTTTCCAAAATGGAAGCGTATGGTTCTCCAAGTGGAGTGTAAGAACGCTGAATGTACCGTTGTTGGAATTGTTTGGTGATGCTGGAAGATGTCGAAGGTTGAGAGTGATTCGTTGTTGTTGAGGATGGTGATCTAACGACCACAGTGTTGGCCACTCCTTTAGACTTGGAGTTGGCAGAAGAAGAAGGTCTGGAAGAAGAATGGTCAGTAGATTTTGCGTTGGTATTACGCAATTTGACCTTATCTTCTTCAAGGGCACGGAATTCAAGCTTTCGAGCCATGATGAAAGCTTCGTCAAAAGTGCGAAATGTCTGAATCCGCAAGGTAGAAGAGATGTGTCTGGCACATGCTCGAGAAAAGAGCTTGATGAGCTCGGGTTGAGGCAAAGAGAAGGAGAGCTAGTTAATCAGACCTCTCCAATGAGCGACAAAATCGACGATTGATTCGTCATCAAATTGCCTGATGGAGTAAAGGTCTGTGATTGAGACTTGTTTAGTAGTGTTGATTGAGAAATGGTCAAGAAATAGTTGGGCGAGTTGGATGAACGAAAAGATAGAGTGTCTGGAAAGAGAACTATACCAGTCAAGGGTAGGGCCAGAAAGGGACATAAGGAACGTGCATAGAAGTAACGCATCGTCATGGGCGATAAGATAATAGGCATGTCTAAATGCCCGTAGATGTTGTTGTGGGTCTTCCTTACTCTGAAAGCGAGTGAATTTAGGAAGCTCCCAATGGTTAGGATATGGTCGAATAGGGATGGAAGGATGAATGGGCTCATTGCAAATTTGTTCATATGACAAAGTATTGCTTGAACCGAAAATGGAGGCTTCGAGACTGGACATTTTATCCATCAACATCTTAATGATGTCTGCTGACGGATTGGCGGGTTGAGTGCCCCCTAAGTTGTAAGGCGCTTGGAAGAGGTTAGAGGAGGTGTGCAACATAGTCGGTTGTACAATGTACGGATGACTAGTCGCAGGGGCGGAAGTGGAGGCTAGAGGTGGTTGCGTTACGAAGGTCGAAGGTATAGGTTGATTGGGCACCGCCAAAGGTGTTTGAATAGCGGCACTGGTAGAGGGATAGGTTGGCACTCCTACATTTGTGGGTGCAAGAGTGTGAGGGGTTGAGGCAATCAAGTTCTGATATGATGTAGAACTTGGTTGAATTGCAGGTAGTTGAGGGGGTAATAGAACCCCGATGGAGGTCGGCCTAAAAATAGACGGGGAGGCCAAACTTTGCGTATTGGCCATGGTTGGGTTAATAGTTGAGGCGAAAAGCTGAGTCATAAAGGGTTGGGTGGCGAATGGTGTGGATGTCGTTGCCACATCACCCGAAAGGTCTCGCGTTGGGTTTCTCGCGAGATAGTTTTGGAGGGCTCCGGTATTGAGGTCCAAGAATCTCTCAAAATCTCGGTCCCCTTCAGGGATGATGGGAATTTGAGTCGGAGTCGGGGTCGGGGTCGGTCCTGTAAGAGTTCTTTCAGTCTCCAAGTGGAACTCCATGATAGGACTGGTTAGAGACAGGATAGATGGAAGCGGCTATTGGCTAAAGTGGTTAAGAAGAGAGTCCTGGTTCCAGAAACTGTGTTTTTGCTGTCTCAGAAAACTAGAATGGAGTGTTTTGATAGAGAAGGGATAGGTTTCAGGCTGCTAGTTTTGAAGAAAAAGGACAGTGACAGAGACCGACGTCGGTTTAAAAACTGATGTCGGTAAGAAATATGGCCGACGTCGGTCAGATAACCGATGCCGGTAACAGAGAAGGCCGACGTCGGTGACAGAACCGATGTCGGTGACAGGGAAAGGCCGACGTCAGTGGAAGAACCGATGTCGGTAACTGTGTTTTCCAGAGAACCAAAAGGTTTAAAGATTCTTGGAAAAACAAAGAAGAAAGCGTCCTCACACACTCAAACAAACAGGTGAGAAGAGGAAAACAGAGAGAGACAGACAAGCCTAAGCAATAAATCCTAGGAATTAACCTTAGAAATTGTGGCTTATGCCTTAGATGAATGTTTGGGGAGATTGGCTGAAAAATGGGTCCTAGAAGAAGGCAGTCTAAAGATGGTTTTGGGTGTTGTTTTAGGTGCTCAAAGATCTGTGTTAGGGTCTGGTACGTGGCCTGGTGCTAAGGAGCAAGCTCCCCTCACTTCACGATTCCAGTGGTTAGCTGGTCTCGCTTAGCCAAGATATACCTCGCCTAGAGTTTATCCTCCGCCAGAGGACGGAGTGGGCTTCCCCCTTGGTGATGAAATCCAAGTAGGGTCACCGGGATGGGTAAGGTATCCGCTGGGGGATGAAATCCCAGTCGGGCCTTGTCTCAGGTATGTTTTATGTTCGTTTAGTGCATGTGGTTTGGTAGTGTAACATCAAGTGTCTACGGTTCATTCAATATGCGTCTAAGTTACTAGATGTGGACTAATGCAAGCACAAGCAGAAATGAAAGTGCAATACGTTTTAATGCCCAAGTCGAAATGTGATGTTTGTTATGAAGACAAGTTTGAGAAAGGGTTGAGAGTGTGATGTTTAGACTAGTCTAGAAATGCAAGGAAGAAAGATTCGTTTTAGTCCTGCTTATAGTGTCATTGAGAAGAAGAGAAAGAGGAGAAAAGGTAAGAACCTAATGCTCCTAAATGAATGAAGAGGAAAAGGGACCCAGGAGGAACCTAGGGTCCCACCGGGCGTGCCAGAATGTTTCTATTCAAAATTCGCTTTTAGATCTAAGAGAAATAAGAAACTAAAAAAGTAATGGACAAGGCATGGGAAGTACCTGGACTAAAGATTGCGCACCGTAAATCTAGACGCTTGTGAGCACTCCTCTTTGGCTGTGGAGGAATGACACCTGCAAAGAAGAAAACTTGGACAAAAAGGCGTTAGATAGATAAGCAGTGGGTTGCCAAGCGAAAGCTTGTTCCCGGAAGTGTAAAAACTTCCTTAAGGGAGGTCAACCCACATATAACAGACTGATAAAGACTAAGAAAATGTAAGATGCCAGAATATAGAAGTGATAAATAGATTAGGAATGAAAGAAAACACCAATGATTACCTGAAAGGAGTAGTCGGGCTGATGACAGTCGCCGAGGTCGGAAATTCTACCGGCGTCGGTTAAGAGGTCTGCCGACGTCGGTTATACTGTCGACGTCGGTTGGGGAAGTGACCGGCGTCAGTCGGGGTAATGGCCTGTGGTCGGGTCTGGGACGTGTTCTAGACTGTGGACAGGGCCAGGATGCTAAGAGGGTCGAGACAGAGTTTGGGGACGGGTCTGAATGGACTGTGGAGTGATCTTGCCCTGTACAGGGTCTTTGTTGGCAAAAGGGGGATGAGGGAGTTGTCTGGGATTGATATGAAGAGTGGGACAATGTGAGAAGAGGATGGACAGAGGACAGGGCCTGAGAAGGCTTTTCAACGTCTCAGGGGGAAGGATGGAGGGAATAGGAACAGCAAACAACTGAAAGCTTAAAGAACAGAATCAATTAACAGACTTGCTTACCTTTTGCTTGCTGAATGAAGAGTTGAAGACGCTGTTGTTGAAGCCACAAAGGATTCTACAAGAAGAGAACTCTGATGAAGAATCTTTGTACCTATTGCTGTTGTTGCACGAGGTCCAAACGGAGACAAGACGAATGCCAAAACACCAAGAGAGATCTGTTTGCGAGCTCCACGGTCCAGGGGGCTGCAACGGATGCAGAAAGGGGTAATGAAGGATGCCGACGCCGGCAGTTTCACCGACGTCAGCCGAAGGGTCGCCGACGTTGGTGGTCGTAGAATGGGGACAGAGGCTAAAAATAGCCTCTGCCCATTCTTGCACGCCGCCGAGCGAGGGGGTGTAGGAAGAACGGTCACGAGGATGCCAAAATGGGCGTGGGGGGAAAATAATGAAGAGATTTGGCCTAATAAATGCTAGGGGGAAGGTGGAGGGATTCAAGGGAGGATCCAAGGTGGCAAGGGTAGGGTGGAAAGGGGGCCAAGGTCAAGGGTTAGGATAGGGGTTTAAGGCCAAGGGGGAGGACCAAGGTGCAGACACGTTTGCGGTGTCTACACAAAGGATGTTAACTGGGGATAAATTTATTAGTTTAGGGTTAAGGGTCTATAATTTAAAGGTTTTGGAGTTTAGAGCTTATGGCTCAGGGTTTAATATAAATGGTATAGGGTTTCAGGTTAATGTTAAATGGTACAGGGTAACTTAGGGTTTACAATATTAGATATAGGGTCCAATCACTAAGGTAATTAAAGAACATTTGAGTTGCTTGTGATACCTATTTATGATTTTATTACCTTCATGTTTACATTTTTTTAAAAAGTAAGGTCAATTATGCCATTTACATATTGCATACATGTTATACAATCCATTGAGCCATAAATTTGGTTTAGGGGCTCAATTTTCCCTAGATCACATACAAAATTGCACAAATTGTCTAATTGAATCAATTCATGATAGGAGATCGATCTTTTGATTTTTCCCCAAATAATATCTTACTATTGAAGGGGTTCAAATTGGCCTCAAATGCCTCCTTGATTAAAATAATCAACTAACTCTTCCTCTTTGGTTAATTATGTTGAAGGGGATAAAAATAGACCTAATTTACTAAATAGATGCATACCTAGATTGGTACTCCAAAGGCTTAACCATATGTTTAAAAATAGCATTTTATGACATCTTGTGATAAAATCAGTTAAATCATACAAGGCATGTATGTTTATGGCATGTAGTGGGCATTACAACATAGGGATTACAATTTATGTTTTAGGGATTAGGGTTTAGGTTTAAAGGCCTGTATATTAATGTCTAATCACTAGATATGCCATGTGTTCAAACCTAATTCTTACTACATAGGATTTTAATCAAGACTAAATTAAAGTTGGTAAATAGGGAATGTTTATGGTTTACAATTTAGGGTATAGTGTTTAGGGTTTATATTTTATGGCTTCTAGGTTTTAATGTATATACATGATTTAGGGTACACAGGGTTAATCACAAAGAAAATTAAGGATAATTTGAATCACTTGGACCCATTTGTGACTATAGAATGTGTTTTTGGGTTGTAAATTATACCATGGATGTCATCGTGCAGATTGAGTGAATTAGTCAAATAGGGCAATCAATCATGTGATTTAGGCCTAATTGAGCCTTATGAACTTAATTCTTAGTCTAAATGATGTTAATTTGGGTTAAAATGATTGGTTCAAGGTTTAAATATTTTATATTTATGGTTTAGAATTTAAGGATTAGGTACTTTAGGGATTAGGTCTTAGGGTATAGGTTTTAGGGTATATAAGGTAAAATCATGATGGTGATTGGGACAAATTTAAAATCCTTAAACGTAGATATGTGAGTATTAAAGAATGTGAATTTGGGATCAATTATCCCCCACATCATCATAGATTGAGCCTATGAATTCAATTGTTGTAATGACTGATGTAATTTTAAAGATGTTCATCCCTATAAAACTAATTATTACTATTTATAAAGGATGTTAATTGGGGCTAAATTGATCTTAGGGGCCTATTGAGCCTTAATGTAAGGAATTTCATCCATATGATATCAATTAGGGATCCAATTATTCACCATATCAAAAAAATAAGTATTTTTTCAATTTGATATGCAATTCAATCCAAAGGAGCTATATGCAAGGAATTACATTTATATATAATGTAAATTGGGGCTTATTTGGCCCTAATTGAGTACCATATTGAAGAAATCAAGTATTTAGTTCTAGATGATACATAATTGGGTCTAATTGAGGCTTGCCCAAGGAATTGTGTCAACATAATTTTAATTAGGGCCCTAATTACACACCTTATTTGAATAATTGAGTGTTTTATTAAATTTGATATGAAATCAAAACCAATTAAACCCTTTGTAAGGAATTACATCCATATAATAATAATTGGGATTTTGATTATGCACCAAATTCAACTGAAATAATATTTGATTCAATATAATCTATGAAATTTAGTCAAAACAAGCCTTGTGTAATAAATTTAATCCTTTTACTCTCAACAAGGGGATTTTTTTATCTCAAATACATAACATAATGAATCAACCAAGTATTTAGTTGAGTTGAATATGCAATTATGGCCAACCAAGGCTCATGCAAGTAATTGAATACATCTAATGTCAATTACAACTTTGTTATCCCCAATTGTAAACTATATCTAGATAATCATGTATTTGGTTTTATCTTATACATAATTGCAGCCAACTGAGCCACATGAAAGTAATTTTGTCCATATAATGTTCTAGTTGGGATCCATTATCCCTGATTGCACACCATATTAAACAAATTGAGTATTTAGGCTCAATATGATATGCAATTGGGGTCACTCAATCCCCAAAAAATGAATTACATCCATCTAATGTCATTTGGGGCTCTAACTACACCAATTTAAATCAACTGATATTTTTGTCAATATTATACATAATTGAGGACAACCATGTCTTATGTAATTAACTGCTTCTACCTAGAAGATCAATTGAGGCATTTTTCACCCCATGCAACAAATTATGTCCATCTAAATGTCCATTGTGAAATTTTTTCCCTAATTACACATCATATTTAAACAATCAAGTAGTTTCTTTAGTATAATCTATAATTAAGAGTAATATGTCCTCGTGCAAGGAATTCCTTCAATATAATTTCAATTAGGGCTTTGATAGCACACCATATCAAAATAATTGAATATTTAGTTTAATCTAATACACAATCAAGGTTAAATGAGCCCTGAGAAAGGAATTATGTCCATATAATGTCAATTGGGTCTCTAATTGCACACCATATTATTAAAAACCAAGTATTTAGTTTAGTTTGATACATAATTAGGGCCAACCAAGCTCCATCTAAGGAAATATGTCCATCTAATGTTAATTTAGGAGCTATTAGCCTGATTACACACCATAGTGGGATCAAAGGAACAATAAATTGATTTATAGGTTAATACATCTCCAATTTTCATTTAATGCTATCAATTATTATCAAGAACATTGGTCGTAAATAATAATATTAATCAACCAATATTTGATCTTAAGACTACTAGGCCTAATGGCTTCTATTTGGGTTTTAGGGTGTTGAGAATATGTAACACAATTGTGTTATTAACATGATCATGTTATTAAATACCGTGATCATGTTAATAATGTAATTAATAACACAATCATGGTATTTGAATTTGAATTCAATTTATGCACTTTTTTGGCTTGAGAATGGCTTAGATTCCTTAGCCAAAGGCTTGGACTATCAATGTATAACCAATTTTTGAAAAGTATGAAAATAGACAATAAATTTCAAATTTGATTGCCAAATACACTAAGAATTTCAACATGAAAATTAAAAAACTTGATATCATCATGATGAGCACACTCTCCTCTTTCCAAAAATATGATTTTTATAATTTTTGAACTAATTTAAAGTTTCAAACTATGTTGATTTATAACTATGCTTTTTTTAGGCCGTTACATGTCACAAACATACATGCCTATACATGTTCATGTAATTTGTCTTTCATTGATCCAAGTGAAAAAAAAATATGGTGACCAAGTAGGCCTAATTATACACACATTAAAAAACAAATTGATTTTCATTTTTTTGAGGTAGTTAGGCATGTCACACAGATGGCTATCCATTTTTTGTTAGTTTTTAGGATCTATTTACTTGAAAAAAATCATAAAAAAAATTATTCATTAAAAAAAAAATATAGGTGATGTACACAAAGATCTTATCTAAATTTTCCCCAATGGGTTTTAAATAATATTAAATGCTTCTCAAAAAATGGTGCATATCACAACTATTTATCTACTATGTTTTCTATTAAAAAATAGGAGTTCCTCTTCAAATTTTAGATGTTTGACCTAGTTATACTTAACCATTTTTTTATTTTAAATAGTGTTTTGGGAACTAGACTTGAAATGATAAATTTCATGTTCTTACACCATCTTCAAATTCAGAGTGTAGATATCTCAAATTATCTACAAAAGTTTAGATTTCTAAAATTTTATAAAAATCATGTCCATGGATAGGCCACTTTTCATCCCCCAACTTTGTGTACTTACCCTTAAAAGTGAGTGTAACAGTTATTTTATTTATTTATTAAGGTAAATGAGGTAGTGTTTGATAGGTGCTATGAACCAGACTAGGACACAAACAAAGGGTCCAAATCCTCTACAAACCACATATAATAATCATTAGTGTCAATAATATCCTAACAGGGTATAAATTTACCATAAATAGCCACAACTAATGTAACATGTCCAACAAGGTTTGACTCTAAGTGGGACTAGACACAATGTTTACTTTTTCCATTTGATTCTAAGTGGGACTAAAATCTAATTATAATTATAAATTAGAGAAGAATTTTTGAGTCAGAGCTATAAATCAAGAAGGAAAAAGCTTTTATAGAAATCAAAGCTTCAAATTGGAATTTTGGCACAACTAGGGAATAGTCCCCATTAAACAATTAGATAATGAAACAACATAATGATAACCGAAACTCTAAAAGATGAAAAAATGGAATCCAACACAAAGAGGACATGCTACATAACCACCATAGATGGCAAAGTATCAAAGATAGAAGAATCACACAACAAAAATTAGGACAATGAAGAAATCCTTCAACAAACAAAAACTAAAATTAAACCCAAATAAAACCTACAATCTCAAACATCAAGGATCATCCAAAAGTATAAAGGCTTCTCCTTGAAGAGAAATCATCCAATGTCTTCTAACAACCATTCTGAATAAGTACTTTTGCTTCTAATCTTAGTATTTTTGCCTCAAGTTTGTGTCCTCTACATCACACTGACATTCCTACATCTGTGTTCAATTTCCCACCATTAAAATTAAAAACCCTGAATTATTTGTATGTGGTATTAAAAAACGGAAATGGTATAATAGACAAGCCATTTTACTCATTGAATATTTTGTATTTATACAGTTTTATCTCCTCTTATTATTTATCCATATTTTTACTATAATAATATCATAAATTTAACTAAGAGAAATTTAATTTAATTTAATTTAAATATATATATTCAGAAGAAGCCAAGAATAGTTTAGACCAAATAATATATTACTTAAAATGGGTATAATAAAAGAATACCAAAAATATCTTTAAAAGATATAAAAGATAACTAACATTAAAAAGAAATGATTACATCTGAAAAAAGCAAGAAACAATGAAATTTTCAAACCAATAAAATATACATTGTCTTATAAATCTATACCAAACTATCTATGAAAGAAAAATAAATAAATAAATAATAAGGATTCATTCCAAACTATTTGGAATAAATCTCTACCATTCCACACCCTAGTGTTTTTTAGCTATGAGGGATTTTAAGATTTTGTAATCCAATAAAATAGCATCCATGCAAATGTAATGTCAATTTCAATCCAATAAGATTTTACGGCCTTTCATTTTCTTTTATTGGTGATTAAATACTATAAATGTTGGGTAGCTTAATCACACAATCTGGTTAAAATAGCTACTATGGAGACATAAAATAGACACATGCCCTATTAAGTACATACTTACACACTAGATTTCATTAAATAAATAGTCCAAAAGTATAGAATAAAAATTATATATTTGTATTTGACACAATGTCTTGATGGGTATAGAATATGTGGGATTATTTTACAGTGGAGCATCAATGCTAGAGAACCACTTAAAGAGATGTTGTTTAATATTTTATCACAATGTTTGTTTTGAAGAGATGATTATTTAATTTAAATCTTTTGCTGTGTGAAGATTTATCTTCGAGTATGAGGAACATGGTTACAAGATTTTTTGGAGTTTGGATATAAGGACCAATTTTATTGCATTTCACCACAATATCTTACAATGTATGTAGGTGGGAATAAAATCTTATTTAAACTATAATTCAATTCACATCATGTTGAAAGGCACATGTCACCTCCCATTATAGACTGTCAAACAACAAGGTCTCCAATCAAGATAAGAAAATGCAGCTATGTGGATTGGATGCAACAACTATATGAGATTTGAAAATTCAAAAAACATAATTTTAAAAAAAATAACATGTTTATGACCTCAATGATTTGAGCACCAAAAGATTGGAAGCTATAGAAAAAACTCAAGATTTATAATTCTGAAGAAAAGAAAGAGAAAAAGAGACATGATATTCTAAGGTAAAGGTAATTTGTGAAAAAGTGATACATTATGTGTTTTCCATCATATTTTTTTGTTCACCAATAACTCACTTATTTTTCTTACACATGAGTTACGAACCCTGATAGAAAAAAGAAAATGTGTTAGTTACAAACAAGAATGTGAAGGGGAGAAAATGAGAGTTGAAGGTGGGTATATTGGTTTCTCTTCCATTTTCAATCACTCTTGCTATTGAATGAAATTATTATGATTTTTATTTTTAATTTATAAAATTAATTGTATTCAATTTTTGTAATACCAAGATGATGGTTTAGGACAAAATAAGGAATGAAAGTAGAGAAGAAATGTTTGATGTTGCAAACTGATAATTTGTGTTGCGGGCATGGTGATGTTCATGTTATAGACATGGTTGAGAATGTTTCATGTTACAGATATGCTTAAGGATATTAATGTTCATGTCCCAATATTTGATACATAATTCCATATTATCAACATATGTCAACTTTTATGACATACTCTATTTTGAACAATGTAATGTTGTTATGTAATATTGGGATCCTCAATGAGATAAAAATTGTTTCATACACTCATTGGATCAACTATGTACTTTTGTTGGGGAAAGGGGGTTATTGTGATAGTTCCTCTCTATTTTTAATAATTATATCAAATAGTACCATGTGGAATAAAGTTGTTATTCTCTTATGCATTGTTGCATTGTGATTTGTTACGTGTAATATTTATTCTATAAAATTTTGTTGGTAATGTAATTTATATGGAAAACACAATGAATTACAAAACTAGTAGTAAAATATTGAAACAAGTAGTCCTAAAGCAAATTAAAGATGAAGACAAAATTTTATATGTTGTGATAAAATTTAACTAAATGATTTATCCTAGTGACAGTCCTATGTGGTCGAGGAAAGATGCTCACCAACAGCTAGTCTAATTGTTGGTACAAATGTAAGTTACTTTTTTAATGTTTTTATATGGAGATTAAGTTTCAAAAGAGCTTATTTTAGATCTTAATAAAAAAAATACCCCAACCAATTTCATGTAAAGCTCCACTTCTAGTTTAGAATGAGAGACACCAATTTTTAAAATGTCACCTCAACTAATATAAATCCATCATTGGAGTTCTAATTTTTTCAATTTCCAAGTCCAATTTTAGGTAGTGAAGATGCATCTATAAAATAAAATTTCTCTCAGTCTATTAAAATGAATTTACATGTCTTGAAAGGGTCAAGATAAAGGTTGGACAATACTGTAGTTTCTACACATGGCCATACATTTTTTTAAGTTAGGTATTTATGTTGGATTTCTTCCTTTCATGTACAAATAAATTTTCAAGTGTATTAAGGTTGTGAGACTGAAAATTACACCTCAAATAAACTACAATGTTAATCAATCATCAATTTCATTTTGCTACAAATTCTCTTTGGGTGCTCTAGAATCTGTATAGAATTCCATGTTTTAAGGTTTCTTGGTATATTTAAAAATATCCTCCAAATTAGTTGATTTTATATGATATTTTGTTACTGATGAACATATGTTTACAAGAATATTTAATGAATCATATAGTGTTAATGTTATAAATTATTATTGGATTGTTATTTTTTTAGTGCAATTGAGGGAAGCTATTTTTAAATATATCTTGGATGTTATTAGTGTATTATAGATTGATTTGATCTTTTATTCTATAGATAAATTTTCACTTGATTCATATTCATTCAACACCCCATTAGATGATGTTTATTTATGAAGTATGTAATAGTTATCAAAATATTTCTTTATTTTTGTATTTACAATTTTCTTGCTTTGTTTCACCAAATATGACCTATCAATAATCACTCCCCCACAATTACATTTTTAATGGAATTTAAGACCTCTTTATATTTTTTTGAAAGTCTCAAGCACAATCCCAAAATTTTTCCCTTGTTTCAAAATGTCTTATGAATTACTCCAGAATAACAAGCCATTAAAGTTGTGTTGCATAAAATAGAACTATGAATGGGGAAGGCATGGAGCTATAGTGGATTTTCTACACATGACCATATAACTTGATGTCCCTCATGTTGCATAAATTAAAAATTTTGAAGTGTTTTTTTTTGTATATAGTTATATATATGATGAACTTGATTTTCTAACAATCAACATAGTATGTGACCAATATGATGGTTTTAAAGGTACATGAGAGATTCAGATTCAAGATCCAACTGAATTTGATAGCGCCAATAACAAAAAACAATACTTATACCCTCATATCTTCTATTAAAAACTTGGAAGATTAATTTTGTGAAACCTCATCCCCTCATCCTAATTCTTATATTGCTGGTGAATCTAGGTAAGTAGATACATGTGAATCCTACAACATTGCGTATGACATGAAAACTATGAATGATGAAATGATTTCTCATACACTACTTGATATCCATAGTTACCATAGTAAAAATATAAAACTATGTTAAAATGCATCTCAATATAAGGATTTGAATTGGGCTGCAACTCCATCTGTATAGATTATTGAATTGATTTGTGTAACTAATGAGATACCATTTAGCTCAATGGTATCTATATTATACATTATTGTCAATAATTCTTAATGTTATTTCTTCTTAATCAAAGCTAACAATGGTAGGAAGGAGAATCATAATGATTGGGGTATAGTCTTCATAATTTCTTTAACTTTTTATATAGTGTATATGGTCTAAGGAAGTGGTGAATAGGTGATAACAATGTTCTATGCTAGAATTTTTTAATTTGAAAGGAAATCAAAACTCACATAATCTTGCTTAGTAGTAAATGTGTTAAATATTGGGTCATATTTTAATTGACCTTCTCACCAATTCCCTATATATATATATATATATATATATATATATATATATATATATATATATATATATATATATATATATATATATATATATATATATATATATATATATATATAGTGTAATGGATCCACGCCCTTGTCCTATTTCTTTAGTGCCATTTTAGTATGTGAGACATGTAAATTTTATGTAAAATTAACAAGTTGATATTTACTTAATTTTAGCCTTCCTAAAAGAATTTCAAAAAATTTATCGTATATGGAGGAGCCTATGAAACAAAAACTATGTTAGACACCTTGAGTCTTAGCTTTTAGTAACTCAAGGTTAAGGCATATGAACAATGAGATATCAGGAACAAGAAGTGGC
Source organism: Torreya grandis (assembly GCA_037957365.1). Taxonomy (NCBI): domain Eukaryota; kingdom Viridiplantae; phylum Streptophyta; class Pinopsida; order Cupressales; family Taxaceae; genus Torreya; species Torreya grandis. The sequence continues at coordinate 2,800,802 of JARHVA010000160.1, read as the reverse complement.
ATGTATTATCTACAAGTTTCATGTGTATATGGATTACAATGAAATATAATGGGTATTCATGAACCCTAATGTGCCATGTTATTTTATGTTACATGATCTTAAATAATAATTAAAAAATGATCATGACAGAGACCCCTCTGCTCCCTCCATAAGACAACATCGATATTTCCTCGTTTTAGCATTTCCTCTTAGCATACAATCAAATTGTAAGTTTATCAGCCACACCATCAAAGTTAAAATTATGTTTATCCACTTTTATGGAGGTAAGGTAAAACTCATAGCCTTTACATTCTTTATAATTGTTTACATAGATCAAATATTGACATTCCTTCAAAAAAGATTTTGTATATATATTCATTGCTTATCTTAAAAAAGGAGTCATATTTTATTGCTTATCTATATATATTATTTCTTGTCTTCAAAAAATTAGTATATATATATATATATATATATATATATATATATATATATATATATATATATATATATATATGTAATGCCCTACATTTTTCTTATCTGTATAACATCCTTTACATGATGTATAATGGTCTATTATTATCTATCTTACTACATAGATGTTTTTTGTGCTTCTGATTAAAGGAAAATAATTAATGAATGTACATCTTATCATAATATAATGTTTGCGTTCATTCAATAATGAACATAAATAAGTGTAAAAATAAAGGAACCAATGAACCTCCATCTCATCATATTACAATGTTTGTGTTTGTTCAGTAATGGATAGAAATAAATGTAAAAAGAAATGAACAAATGAGCTTATCAAGAGGAAATTGGTTGACATTTTGAGTGCAGATTATGATGCCAACAATTAGACTTTAGGTGACATTCCTTTATAGGAAAATATTTGTATTTTTTTTTACTGACATATAATTACTAAATCTCCATTGTTATGCTTCTCTATAGCTTCCAAGATGCCCAATCCCATTCCCCCAAGCAATTTAGTGAACCAATATGCAAGTATTGAAAAAATGAATGCAAATGTGGATGAGGAAATTTGATAATGTGAACTAATCCATTTTAAGATTAGGTTAGATGTATGGTAGAAATGGTAAAAGGTTAGCAAAGATAGGGAGGAAAACTTAAAGGAAATCATTGAAGGAATTAATACAAACATATCTTCTCTAAAAAATGAGAAAAAAGAGCTAAATATTTGTATTGAACGTATAATGAAATAAAAAAAATTAGGCTTAGATGTAGCTTGAGGATAAAAATGCATCACTGGGAGAATATGAATCTATTGCAAGTGTTAGGGCTATTGCTTTGGAAGCAGAGTTTATAGGAATGTAAGACAAAATAAAGTTTATGAGGAAGAGAACTAAGCGTGGAAAAAAAATTGTAGTGCATTGCATGAATCACTCAAAAAATCCTCCCACCACCTCCATACTTCCTAACTCCAATGATGATAATAATGATCATAATTAGTGTGTTCCTTTATTGTGGTTCATTTCACTATAATTATTGATATATATATATATATATATAGTGTCTTCCTTGACTGTGAACTTTTGTGTGTGTGTTATATACATATATGTATGTATTATATATACATACATATATGTATGTATTATACATACACACATAAACTATAAATATATATATATATATATATATATATATAGACACATACATATTTCATTCTAGTTTGTAAAATTTGTAAAATATGAATGTCTCATAATAATGTGAAGTTTATAAAATTTTCCATATTGTATTTTAATAGGATGATATGGTTTTCATATTTGTGTTATATCATGTTAGAATGGGTTTTTTTATGATACACATTATGTATTAGGTATCTTAAATACATGGGTTTTGGTTTGTTACTCTAGATTCCCACACCATTATTATCTACTCATCCATGAAGGGAGGTCCATCCCCTTATTTGGGACATAGTTCTAGGGATCTATGATCTATGGTTGGTGTGGAATAGCACTTGGATGATGATCTCCATCCCAAATGACATTCTTTTATTAATTTTACTTACCATTACTCAAATATAAAGAATTAGAGAAAATAAATAAATATTTTTAACAAAGCATGGTTTTTAGATGTTAAAAGCATTATTTGTTTGATGGAATCAGTTGTGAATCTTTACACATTTTTATATTTACATCATTTTTTATGTTCATCCACATGTCTAGCATTTATTTTTACAATGATTCAATATTTTAGGACATTTAACATATCATTACAAAAAATAGACATCCAATCAACTTCAGATAAACGTCTATATATCACTCTTCAAGGAAATTATTTTTGGTTTGCATCTTTTGTAACTACTCTATCCAAATCATTCAAAAAAGTAACATGATTTGATTGCACTTTATGTTTCAAAATGAATTGGACTTGTTCATTTTCTAGTGGTGTATACATGTAGATCACCATATTCTCCACAAAATCTCTTCAATGTCAACAAATTGTTATTAACATCATCCTAAACAATCATAAATAGATTTTTGTCAATAAGCATATGAAAATCCATGAAAATAATTTACAAAATCAACAAAATAAGGACAAATAATAATCAATACATAAAAAATAATTACATTGACATCAACATTACTAGTTGAATAAAATGGAACATTGCTTCTTGAAGAAATTCATTTCTAAATTTCTTTCTCAAATCATCAAATTTAAAAATGTGATTGCACACATGGCTTTTGGTTGATCACATGCATTCACACATTACAAAAGACTAACTTTCCATTCTAAACTTGTAAAATGTTTATTCTTTTCTTTGGCTTCTCACCCATGCCACATCAGGGTTAATCTCACTAAACATCACATCACCAATAGGGATGATTTATGATTTTATCCATGACTTGTTCTCTAATTGTTCAAGCTTGAATTTCCTTTAAAACTCATTCTCCTTACACATTTCACTCCACAAATAATAAAAAAATACAATAGACACCAAATTATTCACCAACCAACCCACTCTTTGATGGGAAGAAACTTATATTTCATTTAAAAATATGTGTGTCAGATGAGAGTGATATGATTCTATGGTAGAATTTGTCTCTTGACCCACATGGGGAATTATATGAAATCATCCCACCCACATACCAATATGGTACAATAATTGATCTTTCTAATAGTTGATGAAAAATTATTGACATGCATATTATCTGATGAATAGATTCATGTCAAAAACCATTGCAAGATGTTAGAATGTGCAATATTTTACGAAGGGTTACAATTAGCAAGGAGAAGAGAAAAATGATTAAGATATTTATAAGGGGGGGAGCGAAATTTCAACACATAACATCTCACAAATTCATAATAATATGTTAGTGTGAAGGCATCAAGATTTTCCAAATGACAAATATCTAATTATTTGATCAACAAGTAGAGCTGAGTTATCAGAACTTACTTTGAAATTTATTGTACCCAAGAAAGTGTGAAAAGATTTTTTTTAGTTAAATTTACTAAATATGACAAAATGGCTCACATACCATCAAGTGTACTCATTCATATGATTATTTTAATTTCCATTTTTTTACATTCACTACGACATGTGACAATATTTGAATTCTTATGTTTTTTTTGCAAGAGAAACTCATATTTACCAAAATTCACATGTGGATGGAGTCTCTTCTGAGAATTCATTTGCCTTCTCTATCCTTATTTAGGTAAGTGCATGCATGTGTTTCAATTTAGTATTTTTTTTTTATGCACAAATGCATTCACATCACATGTGCACATTAAAATGTGGTTATTATGTAGGCAACAAGTTTTGATATAATACCTTTTTCCATTAGGTCTTTTCTATGTTTTATCACACTTGCTCTAGTTGTGTAAATTTGGCTCTTTTCAAACACATTTCAACCCAAATTACATTATATATGGCATTTTTAGATCAAAATATCCTTAGATCCATCTTTTATCAGCTTATGGATCCTAATCATCCACTTTCTATTCAACCACATCTCCACTCCTAGCATTTATTGCACCTAGTACAAAACTCAAGACCTTTCAATTTTAACCCATAAAAATAGACAGCCTATTGATTCCATCCTATGACTTTTTATGGGTCCTTCTACCTTGACCTAATTTCAAAATCCTTTGATTTCACTTAGCATAGTATTCTATGGTCAGGCATTACACGTCTTATTCTATAAATCCCTATATATACAAATCAATTCCTAATAATTGACCAAATATCAAGGGAATGACAAATCATTCTAAGTTATTCAGTTGCACATTCCTCCTATTTATTATAAAATTTATCAAGGAGCCTACATATTGAGCTAACATTGATTTCTCATCATCTTCAAGTCCTTTTCCATTTTCATATTATACCAAAAGAGGGTTTAAGATAATGTTCATGTAGTTGCATTTGATTTCCTAGGGATGAAATGTGGAGCCTTTCTCTAAATTACACTTCACTAACATACACATGAGAAATACATTGACTCTGATTCTAAGTTTGTGGGATATGTAGTTGGAACTCCTCAATGGGTAGCCCAAGTCAGCTAACCTTAAAACACTTATATTTATACTTTTGAGGGCTAGGTCAAGGAGAGAAAGAGAGACAATTTTATTTATAATGGTCATTAATGTCTTAAATTATCATTGATGTCAAAGAATCATGTGTTACTATTACATGAATGGCAAAGAAGTTATGATTGATAGCTTAGGGAGATATGGCACATCTGTAGGTCTGTAAGGATAAAGAAGTTGTGAGGCATCCATAGATGTCTTGGTGAGGTTTTGGTGTGTCATTTGATCATTTTGAAAGAGAAACATGCATATTATAGATTAATTGAATCCAAATCATCATTGCATGTCATGAAAATATAAGTGATCTAACAAGTTTGTGCATTTTGTCTAGTTATTCAAAAAGTCAACATTGGTCAAAGATTTTCATGGAGATGTTGTCTATAGAGATAAGAAGGTACTCTAAAGATTTGGAGTCTTTAAGTGTTTTATATTTTAATATATAAACTTTAAAATTTTCTATAGCAGACTATGATGGACCAAAGACCATCAAGTTTAACTATGTTGAAGTCTGGGGTTAACTAAATAAGATAGATCTATGGTGAGCGTTTAATTAGGTGATAAAGATTTCATAGTGAGCATGAAACCTATCAGATAGAGATCAAAGGTAAATACATGATCATTTATATTATGATACAATATATTTTATTGATTCAATAAGTCATTAGAGTGATCATAAGGCAAGCAGGGCTGCCAAGTGGTGCTAGAGCAGGGACTGACAACTATGAAGGCACGCGAGGGTGCCAAGTGTCTTAATCATGAAAGTGAAGATCTAAGATCAATGATGAGTGATGTAGGTTAAATTTAAGAGGATATAAATGAGATAAATGGATTGAAATTGATATATATTTTAGGGAGCATGAGATTAAGACACATATCTGCAATATTTGCATGTATTAGTGACCATTGGTATTTGAAATTAACATAAGAAAAACTAGTGATGAGTATTTTACTTATATATTTTTATATAGAATGAATTTGAAGGTGAGGTAAAAATAAATGTTGAATATGACTTTAATTTTAATCCATATAAGTGAGTTAGAAGAATTGAATGGTTGTACACTTGTAGATATTGAGCTCCAAAGTTTATTGTGTGTTTGACCATGTTTTGCAAGTGACCTGAGAAGGATAATTGAGTTGTTATTGATAGTATTTAGATGCTTAAATATTAAATATATATTGGAGAGTTTTATATACTCCATGAGGACCATATATGTGTATTTTTTAAGTGTGATCAATCCATTTTTAGTGTGAAAAATTGCTTATAAGTTGACTATGTTTATTGAATGCACTAGCAGATTGAGTGACCATGTTGTAGGAGTGAGTTGAAGGTGTTATGAAAAGAATTGAAGAAGAAAATGAGTATGGATATGTTTTATAAGTCTCTAAGGCTTATTATAAGATTTTTTTTTCATATTTTTTCCCTAATCAGATATGGAGCATCAAAATAGTATAACTTTATTTTGATTGTAGATGACTACTCTGAATGGTCATTTTGAGAGAGCTATTTTAAATGCTTAGAGGCTATGTTGAAGTGTATAAATAATATGGAGGTGTTGTATAGGTCTTTAATGTTTTACCCATGTGATATAATCATATGGCTATGTGAAATATTTAAGTATTTACTTCAAAATTTTGAGACTGTGTTTTTTGTGTATGAAGGCCTAAAGAGTGAGGAGACCTAATTGGTAGTTTCAAGTGTTAAGTTGATGTTATAAGTGGAATTGACCCATATGAGAGTAATAAAAGGGATATTTTATATAGTTTTTATGTGTTTTAATCATTGGTAAAGGATGGAGGTGGTCTAAGTACTCTCACATATAATGTGTGAGTATGAAGGCCTAATTGTTTTAGGTCTCACCAAGACCTGATGGTGGATTGGGGCTGATGAGGTAATGACCAACCTATGAAGAGTGTGTTTTTCACATGTAACATGAATATGTACCTATGTTAATTTTGGTTCAAATATGTAAAGCATCTTGGCCAACCAATATGGGTTAAAGGAAGAGAGTGGTATAAGTACAAGGTCTAATTGGACTAATTATGCTAGTTGTGAAAGTGTGGATTCAAAAAAAAGAGAGAACCTTAAAAAAGAAGGTATAGGTAATTTAGGATTAAAAAAATATTGAAGAGGATCATTCATGCTTATCTAATCAATTTTTATGCAAAAGGACACACATGTCATTGGACCTAATGAGCGTAGAAGAGGTAGTTTGAGCGAGTTAGTCCTAGAGGTAGCTTGAGAGAGTTTGGAGGTGAAGAGTGAAAAAAATAGGGGTCATCATAAGTTAAAGAGTAGAAAAAAGTGTTTAAGATGATATTTTAAATGTAGATGAGTGGGTTCTTAGTTTCCTAGGGGGTTGATTCCTCCTTGTAAGATAAATCTTGCTAAAAGTTTGGTTATTATGGGTGCTTAGCTAGATAGGGGCAGTAGTTCCTTGTGGGATTAGTTTCTCATTAAACTAATGGATGTGTGTTCCTTGATTAGTTGGTGATATTATAAATATTGGATATTATTATTATAGTATTGTATTCCATCTTGTAGGGTTCAATGGGTTTTATCCCTCAAGCAGTTTCCCACATATATAATGTATTTTGTGCTTAATATATTTTTTTATCTTCCATGTTCATTGTTATGAATGATGTGTATGCTTCATGATTGTATGTGTTACATGGTTAATGGTTTAAAGGGTTTGGAATTGGATGAAATATATAGCATCACTAATTCACCCCCATCTTAGTGATTGTACCTCTAACAATTGGTATCAGAGCAGGACCTTTTATGCAAATTTAACTAATTGAAGGTGATCTAAGGTACAATATGGCTAAAAGGGAAAGTTGTTCAAAATAAAAAGAAATCATGTGTGATAAATAAGTTTTCCATGACAATGGGGAGGAAGAAGTGTTCTATGATAGCAAGGAAAAATAATATGATCTAGAAGCTGAGCTCGTGGGTGCACTTGGTAAACTGAAGGAGCAAAAGAAAAGGAATCATAAAATGAGGAATAGTATGAAAGGTCTTGAAGCACAAGTTAGTTCTCTTGAGGGAAATTTATTAGGAAAGTTTGAGAGAGATTAAAAGAAGAATCAAGAATAGATCAATTCTATTGAAGATCAATCATATAGATTGAAGAATAACATGACTAAGGAAGCTAAAGAGGATAAGAAGACCATCAAAGATCTCAGAATTTAGTTAAAGGTTGTAAGTTCAAGCATGAGAGCTATAGAAGTTGAATATGTTCAATTGAAGACTAATCTTGTTTCCCTAAAATATGAGTATTGAAAAGTCAAAATCAAGATAGGTAAGATTTAATAAGAACAAAAAATATCAAAACAAGACAAAGAGGATGGTAGCATGAAATACAACAAGTCAAATCAGGTCAAGAGCAAAAGGAAAAAGCTAATCAAATAGCCAAATTCTTCAAGATTTGCCAAATCTTTTATGGGCCTTTGTGTTTTTTGTCATCTTATTAGTCATAGGGAATAGGAATGTGTAATAAGAATCAATTAGTCAAAGGGATATCACCACCATATTCAATAAAAAGGTATGGAGACATTTTTTACTACAATTGTCATAAAGTTGGTCAATATACTAGGTTCTGCAAGCAAAAACCATATAGTCAAGATAAGTTCAATCACGATCCTAGAGTGCAAGAAAGAAGACAAATTAGAGAGTGTAAGAGGAGAAGAATTCAGTTAAAGGAAGATCACAATCCTCATCAAGTAAAAGGTATGAATGATCTTATTTGTTTTAGATGTCATAAATTTTGTCACATTGCTAGCTATTGTAAGAATAGGTTGAATGATTTCTTAAAGAAAAACAAGGTGTATGGATCTCCGAGTGTGCAAGGAAAAGGTCACACATGGTTATGGAGACCTAAGTCTGTTAGGAGAGATCAAATTAAGACCATAGATGGTTTTTTTCTATGACAGACATAAAGGAAAGACAAGAACATCTATTATCAACATTTATTCACAAATATGAAGTAAAGAATGAAGTCAAGCATCCATTCAAAGTCAATAGGATGATCAAGAAGGACTACAAGTCAAATAAATGTATGGATATATGGGAGTCTCACAATTTTTGGGACTTTTAGTCTCCCTATTTCAAAGGGGTGTCTTTATCTAGGCTTCATGAAGATGTCATAGAGAAAGGAGTTAGGGGGAGATAACTAGCTTGAATGGCTTGGAGAGACGTGCATGATATGAGGGGGAGCATATGTGAGATGCCTCAGTCATGGTGAAGTGTGAAGATGTATGCTATAGTTATGAATTCAAAAATATTGATATGATGACTTGATCAAACCAAGTCATATGTTTTGACAAGGTATTGAATATCCATGCATGAGAAAAATGAGCTTGTGACTTTTGTAGGTAGATAGGTCCAAGGATAAGAGAGTCTCAGGTTCAGATTGGTGTATGTGAAAGAATAGATGACATGAGATGGAGCTTGATGTTATGGGGATATTTCCAAGATTTTTGAGTAGTTTGTAAGGTCAAATATCAAGTTGGACTATTGAGGAAGAGACCCTTTGTCATTAATGTTAAAGGGGGAGAAAGATTAGAATGAAGGAGTTCAAATGAGTAAGAAGTCATTCTAAGGATGTTTTTCCATCAATGACAAAGGGGAAGATTATTGATCATGGTCATTGATGTCTTAGGTTGTCATTAATGTCAAAGAGAGCATGTGGTACTAGTACATGAATGATAAATAAATTGTGTTTGATAGCTTGGAGAGATATGGCACATGTGTAGGTTTGTAAGGACAAAGAAGAAGTTGTGAGGCATCCATATATGTCTCGGCAAAGTTTTGGTGTGTCATTTGATCATTTATAAAGATGAAAATTCATATTATATCTTTAGAAAATCTATACCATCACTACATATATGAGTGATCCAACAAGTTTGTACATTTTGTGTAGGTATTTAAAACGTCAACATTGGTCAAATATTTTCATGGAGATGTTGTCTATAGTGCTAGGAAGGTATTATAAAGATTTAGAGTCTTGAAGTGTTTTTTATTTGAATATATAAACCTTAAAAGTTTTTATATTATACTATGATGGACCAAAACCTATCAAGTTTAACTACATTGAAGACTAGGGTCAACTAGTCAAGATAGATCTACGATGAGCATTTAATTGGGTGATAAATATCTAACAATGAGCATGAAACCTATCAGATAGAGATCAATGGTGAGTGCATGATCATGTATATTATGATATATTAGAGTGTATTGGGTCAATAAGTGAAGAGAGTGCTCATAAGGCACGTGAGGCTGCCAAGTGGTACAAGAGTGGGGACTGTTAACAATGAAGGCACGTAAGGGTGCCAAGTGTCTTAATCATAGTAAAGTAGATCTAAGATCAATGGTGAGGGATGTAGGTTAAAGTTAGGAGGATAAGAAGGAGATAAATAGATCACAATTGATATATATTTTAGGGATCATGAGATGAAGACATATATTTGTAATATTTGCATTTACTAGTGATCATTGGTATTTGAAATTAACAAATGAAAAACTAGTGATGAGTATTTTGATTATATATTTTGATCTAGGACAAATTTTTTGGTGATGTAAAAATAAAATATTAATATGAAATCAATTCACATACATAAAAGTGAGTTATAATTTTGGAATGTTTGTAAATTTATAGATATTGATATCCAAAGTTGACTATGTGTTTGACCATCTTCTATAAGTGACCTGAGAAAGATAATTGAGTTGTTCTTGATAGTATTTTGATGTTTAAATTTTGAAATATCTATTAGATAGTGTTATATATTCCATTATGACAATTTTTTTTGTATTTTGGAGGTTTTACCAATCCATCTTTAGTGTGAAAAATTACTTAGAATTTGATTGTGTTTGTTGAATGCACTGGCAGATTGAGTGACCACGTTACATGAGTGATTTAAAGGTATTATGAGTAGAATTAAAGAAGAAAATGAGTATGGAGATGTTATATAAGTATCTAAGGCTTATGATAAGGAAATGTTTGTCATATTTTTGCTTTGAGTAGATATAAAGAGTCAAAATAGTATAACTATATTTTGACTATATATGACTAGTTTAAGTGGCCATTTTGAGAGAGCTAATTTAAGTGCTTAAATATTGTGTTAAAGTGTCTAAATCACATGGAGGTGTTTCATAGGTCCTAAAGGTTTCTCCCATGTGATATAATCATATATATATGTGAAATATTTGAGTGTTTGATTTATAAGTTTGAGACTATGTTTTTTGTGTATGAAGGCTTACAAAGTGAGGAGACCTAATTGGTAGGTTCAAGTGTTGAGTTGGTGTTCTAGGTGTTATTAACCCATATGAGAGTAATAAAGGGGATATTGGAGATATTTTTGATGTGTTTAAATCATTGGTAAATGATGAATTGGGTCCAAGTTATCTCACATGTAACATGTGAGCGTGAAGGCCTAATTGTTTTAGGTCTCACCAAGACCTAATGGTGGTTTGGGGCCAATGAGGTAATGACCAACCTATGAAGAGTGTGGTTATCACATGTAACATGTGTATGGACCTATTTTAAGTGTTATTAAAATATTTAAATCATCTTTTCCAACCAATATGGGTTAAAAGAAGAGAGTGGGATAAGTACAAGGTCTAATTGGACTAATTATGTTAATTGTGAAAGTGTGGATTCAAGTGAAGGAGAGAACTTTTGAAAGAGAAGGTACATGTCATTGAGGATATATTAAAGGTATTTGAGTAAGTTCTTATTTTCCTATGGGTTTGATTCCTCTTTGTAAGATAAATATTGCTAAAGGTCTAGTTGTTATGGGTGCTCAGCTAGACAGGGGCTATAGCTACTTATGGGATTGGTGTCTCACTAAACTAAGGGATGGGTGTTCCTTGATTAGTTGGTGCTGGTATAAATGTTGGATATTGTTATTATAAGAGTGTAGTCCATATTTCAGGGTTTAGTGGGTTTTATTCCCCAAGAGGGTTTCTCACATAAATCATGTGTTTTGTGCTTGATCTTGTTTTATCTTCCATGTTCATTGTTATGAATTATGTGTATGTTACATGATTGTATGTGTTGAATGGTTAATGGTTTGAAGGGTTTGGAATTGGATTGAATATCTAGTATCACTGATTCACCCCATGATCTTAGTGATTATACCTTTAAAAAATTCCACCTATTATACCTATAAATTTTGTAAATGATCACACAACCCTACTCAACATCAGCTAACAAACCTATCAATAAAATTCTAGAATAAAGAACAAATTGAATGACACATTTAGTGGAAGGGTACATGTTTATCAATAATAAGTGGTACAAATTTGGTGACCTACTGATTAGGTCTCATATAGATTTGGTGTAATGTTGATTTTGTCTTAGTGATAATCATTATTCAAATTTCACATAGAGCAATAGAGTCACCTGTAGAGCCTATATCCAATTTTAAAAATTTAGAATAGAACTTAGGGGTGCTAAATTATAGTATTCTTTGTGTTTTCATTGTTATTATATGCTTTAATCATTTTATTTCTCTATTTGTTCATGTTTTTAGCCACTAAGTTAGATTTGATTATTGTCTTAGACTGTAATATCTTAAATATACCTTATTCATTAGTTTTAATTATTTGTGCATGTGGTAATTACCCTAAAAACATAAATAGTCAAAATCATAATATCCCTATTTGTATTTAATAATTTGGCTATCAAAGTAGGAAGCCATGAATCATCTAAAATTTGTTATAGGCAAAATCATCTTTGATCTTATAAAATTCCAAATTAAAAAAGACCCACTCAGTCCCTCATTAGATAGAATTAAGAGAAAACACAAGAAAAATCTAAAATTTATAATTAAATATAAATTTATAACTGTGTTGGCCATTTTGACAATGTATCATCAAACATGTGTTAAATATGTACATCATCAATCATCTAATAGTATGTCATTGACTATTTCCACCATGTTTTACTATATTGACCATTTTTACAAACATTATCAACCATTTCTACATAGCTACATTGGCCATTTCTTGAAATCAACTACCTCGGTCATTAGACAAAACTTTATCAATGATGTTACAATTTAGAACCTATAAAATGTATTTGATTATGTTGATGATGTTTTATAGGTACACAACCCTTTTCATTACTCATAAATTTTTCACTTTTGTTTGAATGTCATTTTTATAAAATTCCATTAGCCATCTCTTGATTCTTTGCATTTTGATAACTTTTGGGGAAAATTTTGGCAGGCATATTTTTTTTGATGTTATATTTTCCTATTCTACCATATTTACCCATAGTGGAATTAAATGTAAAACCTACCGTAATAATAAATATTCTACGTCATCTAGCCATTGTGTCTTTCTATGCTAAAAATGGATGTCCCAAAGCTAAAATATCTCTAAATCTATAAATATAAAAAATGAAGGGCATATGTCCTATTTAAAGCATCCAAATTAAAAATTTCAAACTTTTGAAAATTATCTCTTAGATTCTATATGTTGGTCATATCTTTGCAATCATAGCTCCTATCGATAGATCAAAAGAAGCGCTAGAATCCTTTCACCTTAATAAATATTATGGTATCAATGAAATATTTTTTGAAAAATTAAGAAAATCACTTATTTTATAGGCCTGAAAGACCTATCTTAGAAAATATTTTAAATCGCACACCATCATGCTTCTTATAACTATCTAAGTTGGTTAAGATACACATATTTATTTACCTTCATTTATCTTATATTTACCTCCATTCATTACAACACTTGCATATTTATATTTATGGTGTTATGTTCTTTTTCCAAAGAATCATCACACATTAAACAATTGTGACACACGATGAGATTTGGTTGGGCACATGTATCTTATTTTCACTTACTGATAGTTTTATCTTGCAAGACTCATCAACGTATTAATCTGCTTGAGTGTATGTCCTATGGAGTACACTAAGATCGAGGTGCACTAGTTTGTGGCACTTCATAATATATTTTTTTCATACTTATTCATTCTTAATACCACTTTCATTCATGGAGGTTCCCACTCTCTCTTTTTCCCCTTTGCACATGTTTACCCAATGTCATTACCCTGACCAATTACATCTTGTAATTTTTTCAAAGTTGGTTGATGTCATCAGCCATGTCTATGACATACTATGTTTGATAGACATTTTTATATGCCATTGGTTAGACCAATGGCATGGGATAAGTTTTATTTTTGAATTTTAATGTTTGGATATGTATTTATATGATTTTTATTTGATATTTCTCAAAATATAGACATCCAATATACTTTTATCCCATAGGTAGGTCTACCTATATAAGAAGAAGAAGAATTAGGATAAGGAATTTACAAGGAAGACTAATTTATAGAAGGACATGAAGATTTCAAGAAGAGACACTGAACCAATGAGTTATACTTAGTCTTTAGAGTCCCCAACTTGGGTCTTCTTCTTTCCATCTTCACTTCACTTACAACTATTTCTTGCAAAATGTCACTTGAGCTAAGGCGGGATATTAATGCACCAAAAATTCAACCTAAGATGAGTATCTTAAACCTATACTCTTTATTTTATACTTTAGTGGTTAAATTATATTAGTTTATTTATTTATGCTTAGATTAATATATGTTTGTTAGTATATTACTATTCTTTGCATGCTCTTTGTTTTTACTGTAGGGTTACCCTCCAATGACACTTTTAGTTTTCTTAGTTTAAATACTTTGTGGATACCATCTAATGACATTGTATTTTATTTGATTATCTTTTATACCTCTCAGTTAAAATATAATGAAATTTTGGATCTAGTTAGGCCTACACTTGATTTCGTTTATGTAGACTCCCCATTTATATCTCTGATAACCTCCTTCAATCATAAGCCTCATATATAGCCACAAAATGCTTTATGGACCAACGTATTTTATGTGTGTTGGATCTAGTATGATCTTTTATATTTTCCTATTTTAGAGTATCCTTATTTTTGTAACCATTCTTGACCTACACATAGGTTCAATTGTCCTATTAAGGTTTGAATAAAATCAAATTTTTAGGGAACTGTGAAAAATTTTAGAAAGACAAGCAAGGTTTTTAGAGCCTTAGAATTGTTGAATAGAGTTGTCAAATCAATTTTTGTATGTTTGTTATTTATGTAAATGTGTAGTGTATAGTTTTGGTTTCCAAGAATGTTGGGTGTATGGTTTTGATGAGGTGCTCAAGTCTTTATGAGTTTTCTAGGTTCTCACTTTCATACCCTAAAAACCTTGATTTTATTGTTAAATTATGACACATTTCCATTTTTTCAAAACCTAGATATTAATTTAAACCCTTCTCTTATCAATTATTATATTAAAATTAAAATAACAATTAACTTGGGTTGTATTGTTTTTAATCATATATTTATAAATAAATTTGATTTAGATCCATTTATTCATATTATAACATGTTAAAATTACATATTAATTTAAAGGGTTATATTCTCCCAAATAAATTTAAGGGAATGAATACCCAAAGTAAAGTGAATGCTACGAAATAATTTTAAAAAAATATGTTAAACATAGAGAAAAGATTTACCCACATAAGTATAGGGCTTAATAAATTTAAAAATAGACACTGAGTCATTATCAATTCTTATGATGAGAATAAAATGTGATGTATAGCATGTACTATGAATGAACTCAATTAATTTTGGCTACAAGATATTCCAAAGTTAAACATTTATATCTACATGAATTATTTATTTATTATGCTTTACGATAAAATAATGTACATGTGTTGATGCTAGTATATATGTTATAAGCATATAATTTTTATGCTCTATCCAATAAAAACCTTTGACAAGATATATTATCTTAAAAATTTTAAAATGTAACACTTAAAAATTAAATAATATTTTCTTACATGATTTTCTATAATATTATATTTATATCAATATAAGAATTATAATTATTTTAAGGGTAAATGCATGAAGTTGGGAGATAATTTCATGAACATTACCTATAAAATAATCACATTAATTAATAACATGATTACATTATTTAATTAACGTGATCACATTATTTGAATCTAGACTCAGGATTATTGAGCCATAACGTGATCACATTATATTGAATAATAACATGATCGTGTTATTGTAATTTACAATAATATGATTGCATTAATAATGTGATTACATTAACAATATGATTGCATTAATTGTGTGTTGAAAAAAATAAAAAGGGAAAACTTGAATACAAAAATACTCATTTTGCATTTGAGTTCCCTCACTCTCCCATAGCTTTCACGATTTTGTTTTGCTTATAAGACTCTAGAGAGTTTTAAGAAGCTGCTAGATTCATCCCATATACCTATTGATCGATGATTCCACCATGCAGGAGAGGTAAATGATTGAAATCTTCCCTATTTAACCCTAATATTTCATAATTTTCATTATTTTACCTTGGTTTTTAATTTTAATTTCTTTTTTTAATAGATTATCCTGCTAACCTTCCCAACCCTCCATAGAACACTCTGGTTTTTCCTCCTCCTAACCCTCCACAAAACCCTATTGTTCCTCCTATCCTTGCACGTAACCCTCCTATAGTTACCCAAAACCCCCTAGCAGTTAAGAGGTTTTGGTTGACAAAATTGTGGGTAATAAACTTGAAATTAAAGAGTTAATTGATAGAATGAGGGATCCCAGTTCAACCAACCCCCACTACACTGAGCTAGTTGATTCCCTATAGACCTTATTAGTTAAAATTGACTCTATAACGAGTCAAATTTACCAACAAACCTCATAAATGGATACTTATAGGGCATATTATGCTGACAAGTCATTAGCCCTTTAGGTCAAGAATAAAGATATTAAAAAAAATTGACATTTGCATCATATTCATTGACCTAGCCACCAATGCCCCATTTCTTGTAACTACTAAATTTTTTCCTATCCATCGTTATGTATATAACTTAATCACAACTAATTTTATGGATCAATGGTGGATGGTCTTTAACTATCCACCATGTGAAAAGCATAAGGTCTCATTATATTTTTTGAGGAAACTTTATTTTGAGTTTATTCTTAAGGAGATTCCTAATTATTTTGATTTTAATGTGTTTTAGAGATGAATAAAAGGCTCTATGTAGGATCAATGAGGTGCACATCATGCACCTAATTAATCTACATGAATCCATATCTAAAAGCCTCTTGAGCCTAAGATCCCCTTCATAGTTCATCAATTCATGGAGATAGACACTCTCTATACTCTTAATTCACTCACCAATACACTCATTCAACAGATGAGTAGGCCTTTAGAGTGATGCTACAAATACACCATAGGATAATCAAACCCAAAACCACCCTTACAATTCATGTGGATCTATGTGCACAAGACCTTATAATGATGATGGTGTCTATGGTTTAGATGGCTTAGAACATATTCTTATGAGTGATGAGTTTTTAACATGCAAATTTGGCATGCAGACATCTATCACCACACAGATGTAGGTATATTTTATATAAATTTCATTTTAAATTTAATTTATATTTGTAAATTTAATTTTTAAGATAATAATTTATTTATATAGAAATTTAATATAATATATATGTCATTTTTTATGTCGTAGGAGGTGACAGTTCCTTCATCATCATAATCAACATTTACAACATTTCATTTATTGTGGCCATTGTTTACATATTTTGATCTAGTTGTTGGACCATCCACAACTACATCAACCTTTGTTAGGACAACACCATATACCTATACAGAGGTAAGAAAACTTTTACATATATGTTTTACTTTTTGTATCTGTTAAGATTGTAGTTGTTTACATTTTTGTTTTATTCTTTGCATGTAATTTACTTCTTTTCTCAAGAATTAATGAAAACATAACACAACCAAAAACATAAAAGTCATGAATGGTCTTATGTTGGACTATGCTTCCTTAGGAGTAACATCCTATAATGTTCTTATAGGGTCATTGATTAATGATGTAGACGTTGTATTCATATCTTATACCCATTACCCATATGGTGCATTTTCTCTTTCTATTACCCGAGGTTAATACACTATTTTACAAGAAATCTATTAGATGCTTCTAGGGATAGGACATTATTTATGAAGAAAACATGAAACACATTTTTCCATGAAATGTTTGAAGTTTCCTTATGAATACACGCCCATTTTCTTAGTGGAAGTTAGCTTGGAAGTGATAATATCCTATTAAATGGGAGTCTCATTCATATACCTCTTTCCCAAAGTCTTTCCTAATAATGCAAACTAAAATTCCTATGACCATATTGCATCTAAAACCATAAGGACATAAACTTGACATGACTTCACATGTGTCATAAATACTTCCTCATATTTGATATGCATAAGCACAAATAATCCCTTTTCTCTTTTTCCCATCTATATTTTTGCACCCAACATTTGTGTAAGATCCATGTGTGTATCTCTCTCTCTCTCTCTCTCTCTCTCTCTCTCTCTCTCTATATATATATATATATATATATATATATATATATATATATTATGGTAGGTGTGTGAAATAAATATCCCACACCAATCCACTTAAACAACCATCTCCAACAAATAATGAGGAACTAATATAATCATCAATATCATGCCCAACACATACATCCTTGTGATTAGGCTAAAATTTAGCTTGAGTGTCAAAACCCACCCATTGGTTGCCCAAATAATTTCTCAAAAAGGGGAGATGATTATCAATCATGCCTACTCTTTATTCTCCTTCCCTGAATACTAATAATAAGATAAAATGACCTTGTAAGACCATACAAAAAGGAATTAGTTAAAAGGTTCCTACCTAAATAAAACCCCTATTTTTACATAAGTAATAAATCAACAACCAATATAGTCCAACATGTAATATAGTATAAATTGAAGATCTTGACCCAAGTATATTTATATTTATCAATGAAAAAAAGAAACTAGTATATTATATATTTCCTTTCACTAATTCTCTAATTTTGGTTTTGGTACAAGGTTTTGGCTCTAACACTTCAATAGATGGCTTATCAATTTATATCTAAGTGTATTTTCATGTGCATGCTTGTCCTCTTCTTTCCTATAATGCCTCATTTCATTCATGTACTTATATAGATAGATATTTTATATACAAGTGCTTCTATTGATCATCTTGGTTTCCATATTTAATATTTGATACTTTATATAAAACTAAGTGAGACCTTGTTTACATGAAGAGTTGATGGCTGGAGTAGACACTCCTCCCTCTCTACAAACTGAGATAGACATAGGCATTGCTGTTACAATTTCATATTCATAGGTGTTGACAAAGGTCTATATTAGTTCTTATAAATTTGAATTATAAAAATAGACTTGTTTTAATAATTTTAGTACATGTGCTTGGGGTAAATATAACTTATGTAAATGTATTGTATATGCAAGGTTGTCATATGATAGCTGATAGTCCCATTTAGATGGAGATTGGGGTAAATTCTCATGTTCCTCTTATATTTGAGATGTTTATTTCAATAGTTGAGCTTGTCATTGACTTTTTTTAGCATGAAAAACATATTAATCAAGATTGAGAGATTGTAGTAAGTGCACATGTTTAAATGATTTTTTATTTTAGTTTTAAATTAATTTCTTAACAATTATTTGAATGTATTTTATGTTAATTTCATAAAAATTCTTGTATTTGAAGAGGCTCAGCTGTAAGCTAGCTATGAGCATAGGAGCCACAATCAAACCATAGAGCAATCCAAGGCATTAGAGGGGTCTCCATCTACTAGCAGGGCATCATAAGGAGAGTCTTCTTTGAGTAAGGGAAAGAGAGGGAGGTTATTTGATGAATAAGATGTCTTACACATGAGATGTACTTTTTTGTATGCCTATATGGAAATTAATGCATTTTAGCATTGTATATGTGCATATGACATTTAGACAATATTAGATACTATGTTGGCAGATGTAATTTTTGGTATGCCTATCATAGAAATCTATGTATTATAGACATTGGACACATGTGCCTATATTGTATGCCTATCATGGCAATCTATCTAATTTATATTTAGTTTTTATTTCATTGTGTTATTGTACAATGTTGTTTTGATCTTCCAAATTATTATCTATCAAATTTCATATTTAATGTTGTACACACAAATGAGGATTAAAAAATTATTCTTTTCAATGCTATAAATATTGGATCTCCCATTTTTTTAAATTAAAGTTTTTATTTCATTGTGTGTAGTGTAAATTACTAATGACACTCTTATCACTTAGGATTAATGGCCTTATTCTCTTTGTACCTATTTCTTGTACAGTTTGGAGACACTTCTTGGTTTCATTAGACCTCTTACAAACCTCTCACATTCATTCTGTAACTCATTTCATTCACAAACATCCTCTCACTCTTTCACGATCCCCTCACTGGGCAATCCTCTTAGGTTTCAAGTACCAAAAACTTATATCAGTCTTATATCATAGATGTTCTTACATGGTCAAATCACACCTACATTAACCTACTACAATCGCTCAAACACACTTCAACATTTAATTCCACATATAGGGCACAACAAGGCACCCTAAAAAATAGTTTTTAGTGATAATATGAAGATATATTTATTGATAATAAATTGTATAGAATGAAAAATATTCTACCTTACTACACTAAATCAGATACATGTTGAATGTCAACTGATGATGTCATATTTTTAAGCCATAATGCTATTAGAACCTGCTATGTGTTGATTGGAATTAAAGGTTTAGAACTCCAATCATCCACCCACTCTTATGACTCACACTCATTCCAAATAGAGTCTATGCATGCAAAATAGAAACATGCCAAGTGTCTCATATGAATAGTCCAAAAACTTGCATTTGAGATATGAAATGAGTGGAGGTCACTTGAACCCATTAGAGTCATACAATCCTCATAATTTACCATGTGTTCTTCCTCCATTAACAAAAAATGTATATGAATAGTATAATTTGGTTGAACACCATAACACATGTTCTCATTACACCATCCAACCATAGTTTTTACATTTGTCAAATGAACACCCTCTTCAAATTTCAACTCCTCCCTTACAATAGCTCTTTTTACACATGCTTTAGGACCGTCATGCTCCCCTTTTCCATAGTCAGCCTCGATGAAACTCAAAATGTGTTCAACACCAGTGGTAATGTGCATCCTACTCAACTAATAGAATATCCATGCATTTTTTAATTGTGATGTGCAATTGTCTGACCAAATGTAATGTTGA
This sequence comes from Torreya grandis, assembly GCA_037957365.1. Taxonomy (NCBI): domain Eukaryota; kingdom Viridiplantae; phylum Streptophyta; class Pinopsida; order Cupressales; family Taxaceae; genus Torreya; species Torreya grandis. The sequence goes on along the minus strand of JARHVA010000160.1, from coordinate 2,780,083 downwards.
TTGAAAGTAATGTTAATCTTACCCAACTATTCATAGAACTTCTAAAAATAACCTTGCACATACTCTGAAAAATGTGATCTATCATCATTGATATAGAAATGGTACTCCCTTAATATTTTATGTTGTTTCTCTGTACTATTAGGTGCATGCATGAATTTTATATACATGAATATGATAACTTGTGATGAGTTGTAATATTGTGATTAAACTTCCATTTGGGGTTTGAATGTGTAATTCTCAGCAAAATAACCTATTGAAACAATGGAGCCAAGTGGTAATGTATCCTTTCATATCTTGAAATGTTCATTCAACCATATATCCATGTGTGTGTGCCTTACATACTCATAAATAATCTTCTCCTTAAATTTAACCAAAATTTTGGAAATAGGTATCTTTTTTGTAACAAGCTCACACCTTTTAGATTTTTTGTCATATTTCACTTGATATGTCACTAATTTTATTTGTTTAAACTAACTAATTCCTATCTAGTTACACTCATAATCTCCTCATGGATATATTTTTTTAAATTTGTCAGTCCACCATAAATACTATAATTTCCATTTAAACATGATTTATTTTAAAATAATTGCCCATCTAGTATTTTGCACAAGATAGTTAAAATAAATTCCTTAGCTGATTTTGGTGGCAATTCAATGTCATACTCCTATAAAATGTTAGTATGCAAATTACAATGAATATGGCAAAAACATCATAGTGCATTAAAAATTCAACATGTTGCCTACAACAACAATTGGTGCATGTGTGATTTATTTTAACATATAAAGGTTTTGCCATCTCAAAATATCTTTGACAAATAAATTTTTTGGGATGTTTTTCCAAAAATTTAGAGTACAATTATGTTTGAGTCATATCTAATAAATGTTTCATATGTAGTTCATGGTTATGAGAACCAAATCTTCTTTTCAAAACATCTCTTGCATTGGGCAAAACTCTTGTATTGTCTTTCTAAAATTGAGCAAGTAACTCCTTTAGAATATTGGTTATAGCTTGTCCTTTCATGGAAGTCTACCATAGAATGCCCAAAGCTCGTTGGTATTAGGTTCATTAAGTCTTTCACATCTTGAAATTTCTTTCATTAATGTTTTTATTTTTAAATCAAGTGTTCGGATTGTTTTTAAAATCAATCATTTTTGTCTTGTTTTAGCACTTACTGCACAAGTTATCATTATACATCGAGGAACATTATAATATTTGTTGCATGATCTTGGGCCTATAACATGATATGCATCATGTCAATTTTCCATAATTTCATCATTTTCATCATCCATGTTAGATGTTATTAGTCCTAATGTGTACATTATAGGTCTCATCTTAATCAATTTTACAAATGAAATAAATAATTGACATATTTGACTATCATACTCCAAATTATGAAAGAAAGGATCCCAACTTTGTTGAGCCAGTCTTCTTGAATGGTGATCAAACATTTTGTTATGCATTATTTTTAAAATATTTTCATCAACTTCAATTAAGTACTTGTATTTTCTACACAATTCTTGGAGGTGTTGGTAATGGTGGAATTTGTTGATAGGGTGTTTAAAAACCATTATTACTTTCATTGTTTAGAGGTGGGATGACATTTTATTCATTGTTAATTTCTTCATCATATGTTTCCATGAATTTTTTTTTATGGTTACTTTCATCATTATTTGTTTCCATCAAATTTTATTCATTCATTTGAGGTGAAGCAACATACATAGACTCCTCATCAGTAAAATCAAAAACTTGGAACTTTAAATATGAACTTTCAACATTAACTAATTCATTATTTTAAATTTCAGTATTATTCATTTCATTATGGTCAATTTCATTATTATTAATTTCATTATGGTCAATTTCAAAATTATTCATTTGATTATAGTCAATTTCATCATTGTTTAGTTTATTATCATCAGTTGGCTCGTTATTTATGGCATTAGGTTCATCAAGATTAGGGTTTATACCTTGTCTACCATAATTTTTTTGTAATTGTAGCTTGTGTTTATCTCTCACATATTCTAATTCCTCTAGTGTTTTGTTCTTCAACAACTTCCTCTTCCTCTTTGAACATGATCTGAAACCTAATAGAAGGTAGAATTGACAACTTTTCAAAGGTGTGGTCAAGTACATAGGTACGTAGATCTCACCAAAAAAACATAGAGAATGTTTGTGGGGATAGAAGTCTCAATTTGGCTTAAAAATAGTCATTGATAAGTCTATTTAATCCAAAATCATAATAACATGATCACATTATGTGTTGTATAAGGTTTTGGCCCATCCAACCCATTACAAATATTATATCAACAATAACGTGATCGCGTTATTGTCAATATAAGCTTTGGGGTTGGTAATTGGTAATGAGAATTGAGTGTTACCTATGTTAAGAATAACGTGATTGTGTTATTAAATAATGTGATCTCATTATACTTAACATAGATAAAGGACTATGGACTAAGGATTAAGGCATTATTACATAAGGTTTATGGATTAGGGATTAGGGATTACAATTTATGTTTTAGGGTTTAGGGATTAGAGATTAGTGCATGTAGGGTTTGGGTTTAAAGGTGTATATAAGCCTAATTATTATATGCCATGTGTAAATCTAATTTTTACTATAAAGGATGTTAATTGGGACTAAATTGATTGGTAAGTGGGGAAAGTTTTTGGTTTATAATTTAGGGTATAGTGTTTAGGGTTTAGGCTTAGTGTACATAGGGTCAATCGTAAAGATATATTCTTAGTCTAAATGATGTTAATTTGGGATAAAATAATTTGTTCATGGTTTAAAGAGTTTATATTTATGGTTTAGAGTTTATAGATTACAAAATTTAAGCATTACGACTTGGGGTATAGGTTTTAGGGTATATAAGGTACAATTGTGATGGTAATTGGGGCAAAGTGGAGCTGATCAACCCCTAAATCACATTTTATAGTCATGAAATTAGTTTTAAGGGGTTCAAAATAACCCCAATTTACTTCAGATGCACAACTTGGTTGAATTGTGAATTCGAGATCAATTATCCACCACATCATCAAAGATTAAGCCTATGAAGTTAATTGTGGTAATGGGTTATGCAATTTTAACCAAGTTCATCCTTGTGAACCTAATTCTTACTATATATATAAAGGATGTTAATTGGGGCTAAATTTATTGGTTTAGATTTTAGGGTATATAATTTAAAGGGTTTAAGGTTTAGAGATTATGGCTTAGGGTTTAATGTAAATGATACAGGGTTTAGGGTTAAATTTAAATTATACAGGGTAACATCGGGTTAAGATATTGAATATAGGGTCCAATCACTAAGGTAATTGAAGAACAATTGAGCTACTTTTGACACCTATTTATTACTTGATTACCTTCATGTTTGCATTTCAAATAAAAGTAGGGTCAATTATGCCATGTACATGTTGCATACATGTTATACAATCAATTATGCCATAAATTTGGTTTAGGGACTTAATTTTTCATAGATCACATAGGGAATTACATAAATTGACTAATTAGATCAATTCATGATAGAAGATTTATCTTTTAATTTTTACCTAAATCATATATTTCTATTAAAGGGGTTCAAATTGGCCTCAACTGCCTACTTGATTAAAAGAATCAACTAGCTCCTCTTCTTTGGTTAATAAGTTTAAAGGGGATCAAAATATCCCCAATTTACTAAACAGATGAACAGCTAGATTGGTACTCTAAAGGCTTTAGCCATAGGTTTAAAAAGTGATTTTTATGACATCTCATGATAAAATCAATTATATCATACAAAGAATGTATGTTTGTGGCATGTAGTGGGCATTTGGGCATAGGAATTACAATTCATGTTTTAGGGATTAGGGCATAAGGCATAGAGTATAGGGCTTAGGTTTAAGGACCTATATATTAATGTCTAATTGCTAGATATGCCATGTGTTTAAACTTGATTCTTACTAAGGTACAATCATGCTGGTGATTGGGGAAAATTTGAGCTCCTTGAACATAAATCTATGAGTATTAAAGATTGTGAATTTGGGATCAATTATCCCCCACATCATCACAGATTGAGCTTATGAATTTAATTATGGTAATGACTGAGGCAATTTTAACCAAGCTCATCCATGTGAACCTAATTCTTACTATATATAAAGGATGTTAATTAGGGGTAAATTGATCCTAGGGGCCTAATGAGCTTCAATGTAAGGAATTTCATCCATATGATATCAATTGGGGATCCAAGTGCTCACCATATTAAAGAAATAAGTATTTTTTTAATTTGATATGCAATTCGTTCCAAAGGAGCCATGTGAAAGGAAATACATTCATATATAATGGAAATTGGGGCTTATGTGGCCCTGATTACATACCATATTAAACCAATCAAGTATTCAATTCTAGATGATACATAATTCAGGCCAATTGAGATTTGCCCAAGAAATTGTGTCAACATAATTTTAATTAGGGCCTTAATTACACATCTTAATCAAATAATTGAGTGTTTGATTGAATCTAATATGAAATCATGACCAATTGAACACTTTGTAAGGAATTACATCCATCTAATAAGAATTGGGATTTTGATTGTGCACCAAATTCAATTGAAAGAATATTTGGCTCAAAATGATCTATGAAATATAGTCCAAACAAGCCTTGTGTAAGAAATTTCATCCTTCTACTATTAACAAGGGGCTCTATTGGTGCCAAATACATAACCTATTGAATCAACCAAGTATTTAGTTTAATTGAATATGTAATTATGGCCAAGCAAGGCCCATGTAAGTAACTGAATACATCTAATGTCAATTACAACTTTGTTATCCCAAATTGTAAACTATATCTAGCTAATCATGTATTTAGTTTTATCTTATACATAATTGGGGCCAACTCAGCCCCGTGAAAGTAGTTTTGTCCATATAATGTTCTAGTTGGTTTCATTAGCCCCGACTGCAAACCATATTGAACCAGTTGAGTATTTAGGTTCAATATGATATGAAATTTGGGCCACTCAATCCCCAAGCAAGGAATTAGATCCATCTAATGTCATTTGGGGATCTAATTACACTATGTTAAATCAATTGATATTTTTTCAATACTATACACAATTGAGGACAACCAAGTCCTATGTAATTAATTGCTTCTACCTAAAATATTAATCAAGGCATTTTTAACCACATGCAACTAATTGTGTCTATCTAATGCCCATTATGAATATTTTCCCCTAATTGCACATCATATTTAACCAGTCAAGTATTTTATTCAGTATAATTTGTAACTAAGAGTAATCAGTCCCCGTGTAAGGAATTCCTTCAATATAATGTCAATTAGGGCTTTGATATCACACCATATTAAACTAATTGAATATTTAGTTCAATATAATACACAATCAAGGTTAAATGAGCCTTGAGAAAGGAATTATGTCCATATAATGTCAATTGGGTCTCTAATTACACACCATATTATAAAAAAATCAAGTATTTAGTTTAGTTTGATACGTAATTAGGGCCAACCAAGCTCCATGCAAGGAAATATGTCCATCTAATGTCAATTTGGGATGTATTGGCCTGATTCCACACCATATTAGGATCAAAAGAACAATAAATTTATTTATAAGTTAATACATCTCCAATTATCATTCAAAGCTATCAATTCTTGACAAGAATATTGGTCCCAAATAACAATCTTAATCAACCAATATTTGATTTTAAGAGTACTAGGCCTAATGGCTCCTATTCGAGTTTGATTCAAGAATGGCCCAAGAATGGATTGGATTCCAAATCCAAAGGATTCGACTATCAATGTACAACCAAGTTTTGAAAGGTATGAAAAAAAAAATTGAATTTGATTTCCAAATACACTAAGAATTTCAACATGAAAATTTAAAAACTTGATACCATTGCGACAAGCATGTTCTCCTCTTTCTAAAAATATGATTTTTATAATTTTTAGACTAATTTAAGGTTTCAAATTATGTTGATTTATGACTATGCCTTTTTTAGCCACTACATGCCACAAACATACATGCCTATATGTGTTCATGTAATTTGTCTTTCATTGATCCAAGTGAAAAAAAAAATTATATGGTGACCAAGTAGGCCTAATTATATAGACATTAAATAAATGATTTTCATTTTTTTGAATTAGTTAGGCATATGACACGGATGGTTATCTATTTCTTTGTTAGTTTTTAGGATTTATTTACTTGAAAAATTTATAAAAAAAGTATTTACTAAGAAAATATAGGTGACGTACTAGAATATCTTATATAAATTTTCCCCAAAGGGTTTCAAATAATATTAAATGCTGCTAAAAAAAATGGTGCACATCACAACAGTCCATCTACTACGTTTTCTAAAAAAAAGGAGTTACTCTTTAAATTTTAGATGTTTGACCTAGTTATACTTAACCATTTTTTTTAAATAATAGTGTTTTGGAAACTAGACTCGAAATTATACATTTCATGTTATTACACCATCTTCAAATTTGGAGTGTAGATATCTCAAATTATCTACAAAATTTTGGATTTATGAAATTTCATAAAAACCATGTCCATGGGTAGGGCACTTTTTGTCCCCCCAACGTTGTACACTTACCCTTAAAAGTGAGTGTAACAATTATTTTATTTTTTAATTAAGGTAAATGAGGTAGTGTTTGACAAGTGCTATGAACTAGACTGGGACACAAATGAAGGCTCCAAATCCTCTACAACCACATATAATAATCATTAGTGTCAATAACAAGCTAGTAGGGTATAAATATACAATAAATGACCACAACTGATGTAACATGTCCAATGAGATTTGACTCTAAGTGGGACTAGACACAACATTTACTTTTTCCTTTTGATAATAATAATGATTATTTAAAACAAAATTACATGTGCATGATATATTAGCCTCTATTAATATCAATATAAACTTTATCAAAACTTAGTTTTTCAAAAAAACTTAACTAGCAGTTGCCCCAAAGGTGCAAGTTACACCAAAAGGGTTGTACTTTTTTGTTTTTGGTAAAGTAGGGTTTTATAAAGTAAAAAAATATAATTCAGTAGTTGTACCTCACTTTAGATCCATGACTACCGACTTCATCTCACATTTTGTGTGTGAAGAGTGAAGAAAGGATAATCTTATATTTTAGGTAATGGTAAAAAATGAGGTTGTATGTTTCGTCATATGACTTGACAATGAATTATGCAAGAAAGAGATGTTTCGTTTCATGGCAAACTTGAGAAATGATGAAGTAGTGAGATGGACTCTCTTTATATATATAATTTTAATTATTAATATTATTATATTATTTTTTTATTAATATGATTACTATTAATAATTTACATGTATATAATATAATAAATATTAATATTAATATATAAAATTAATACATATTATACTATAATACATAATTTTATATTATTAATATATTTTAATATTCTAAAATATTATATGTTATATATTATTATAATATAATAATATATCATATATATATGTGATTAATATTGATATATTAATATATAATTATTTTATTAATAATATATTGTATATATATAATATAATATACTATAGTATATATTAATATATTCTATTAATACACATCATATTAAAAAATTTATATTATGAATATATTTTAATATTTTTAATGTTTTATATTTGTTTTTGGATCATTATGGGGTTAGTATTGGCCCCCAACCCACAAAGTAAAAATGTTTACAATGCCTGGCACAAAGCCAACCAAAATATATATAAAAAATAGACATCCACCAAAAATTGAGACTAAGAGAAACACTCAAGGGTCACATAAGAACCCAGTATAACAAGAGAAAGCCACAAACACAAATGACTAGACATGTCGAGAGATAAAAAAATTAGCAAGGACACCAAACCAATAGCTTAAATAGTATCACCTATGATGCCATCCTCATTTGAATCGGATAGCAACACCAAATCATATTCACCCCCTGCATGTTCCTCCTTCCCAACCACAGTTGCTTCCTTCACCTGGTCTAGTCACTTGAAACCCCCAAATGAGGAAGGCATAAAGAGCATTACCACTTCCTTCAGTCTAGGGCCTGTAGCCTCCACCAGCACCAAATTATACCATGATGGTGCTTCCAGCATTCCAAATGGCACCCATTTAACCAACTTCCTCATTGCCTCCACCCTCTTCTACTCATGTTGGTGGCTATGTAACTACAACAACTCTGGGATGGGAATCATCATTTGTGACACCATTGGCAATGAGACAAATTTATTGATCTTCATGTCAGGCAGAATGACCTTCTTATAGTGGTCCTCCTTGAAATTTAAGAGAATCATGAATCTAGTTTCCAAATCTTGAAATGTAGAAGTAGGGATAACTCCTAGGCCATCCTACCCTGAGAATAACATGAACAAGAGAGGGATCAAGTCATGAAAACAAATTTTCTTGATTAAATTAACTTGACATTCCAGACAAGCATAAAATGTTACCACCTTCACCACCACCACTACATCAGAGATTAGGAACATGAGATTAGAGGTAAAAATAGTCACCACTTCTGAGTTCACCCTGCACTTTATCCCCTTAACCAGGTACTCTTTCCCCAAAACATCCACTATAGCATCATGTACTTCCTCTAAAGGCAACCAAAAAACATGTCAAATACTAGCCCATGATATTATTCCCTCAAAGGTCATCTCCCTCATCTCACTAGACCTAAAGATATATGTAGTGCTAAGCGCAATTTCGCTATAGCTCTCCATTGATTTCACCCCTAAACACAACACAAAATTCTCATAGGCCACCCATGCATATGCAACATGAAACATGAAAGCTGAAGAATAAATGGGCACAAGGGAAGCCTCTAGGCTCCCTCGTGCCAAGGAGAGATGTCAATCACCCCAATTAAAATGCCAACCAACATAAATGTGAATCCTCCTCCCCTATCACTTCACACACATTCTTGACAAACAATGATTAAATGGAGCAAGTGGGGGCATGCCCAAAGTGTTAGCAACCATAATGCTCTGTTAAAGGCTCTAATGGCTACATTAGCCATTTTGTAATTGCTTTTTGAAGACAAATCAATACAAAAGGATAGTCAAACAAAATTCAACCAAGATCAATAAATGAAACTAAAGGTAAATCCTCCCAAGTATCCCTGATATTATCCAACCTATAAACCTTTGATTGATCGATGCTACAATTTGCTAGGAAGTACATAGCCATATTCACCTCCCAAGAGCAATGCTGCCACTTTACAGTAGAGAAAGCTTCCAAATTCTACCATGTTTTCTTCAAGATATTCTCTAGCTACCATGATTTAGCCTCTCTTGTTTCCAAATCTGCAAGGATAACTTGTGAATCACCTTCCACAATCAAATTTGGAATCCCACATTGGATAGCCAATTCAATACTGCTCACCAAAGCTTGAGCTTCTGCTTCATTATTGGACCTATCTTGGATTTTCTTAGATAAAGCTCTGATCATTGATCCACAATAGTCATGAATAATGTAGCCCACCCTAGAAGCCCCTAGATTACCACATGCTACACCATTGAAATTTAGTTTAAACCACCCTAGAGGAGGGTGCATCCATTCCTAATTTCTACTTTTAACCTCATTACTAATGATGATTGATCCATTAATGGGGGAATGTATTATATATTATATTACATTACATTATATATTAACATATGAATATATTATAATATATAATATATAGTATATATTATTATATATAATATTATATTATTATAATATATATTTTTAATATTGGTAAATGCTTTTAAAATAATTTAATTAGAATTATAAATCAGAGAAGCATTTTTGAGACAGAGATATAAATCAAGAAGTTTTTATAGAAATCAAAGCTTCAAATTGAAACTAGGGCACAACTTAGGACTACTCCTTAATAAACAAGTAGATAATAAAATGACACAAAGACAACCAAAACTCTAAAAGATGAAAAAGGGAATCCAACACAAAGAGGACATGCTACAAAACCACCATAGATGGTGAAGTACCAAAGATAGAAGAATCACACAAAAAAAATTAGAATAATGAAAAAATCATTCAATGAAAAAAAATTGAAATTAAACCCAAATAAAACCTACAATCCTGAACGTCAAGGATCATCCACAAGTAGAAAGGCTTATCCTCAAAGAGAAATCATCCAACATCGTCTAGCAACCATTCTGAATAAGTTCTTTTGCTTCTAGTCTCAGTGTTTCTACCTTCAATTTGTGTCCTCTATGTCTTGCTGGCATTCCAACATCTACCTTTTGTTTCCCACCATTAAAATGAAAAAATAAAATAACCTTAAAGATAGGTCCTCCAAACAAATCTCCACCAATATATCATATTATAATAATAAATATAATTATTATTTATATTATTAAATAATATTATCAAATTTTAATTTTTAACCCTAAAATAATAATAATAATAATAATACCCCTATGTAAGATTAAAAAAGACCAAAACCAAATTATTTGTATGTGATATTAAAAAATGGAAACATTATAACAGATAAGCAATTTTAGTTGTTGAATATTTTGTATTTGTAGAACTTTATATCCTCTTATTATTTATCCATGCTTTTACTTTAACACTATCATAAATTTAACTAAATGAAATTTAATTTAATTTAAAACTGCTATAATAAGAAAATATATTACTTAAAGCTGTTATAATAAGAAAATACCATAAATATTAAAAAGTATATCACTTAAAAGGAGTATAATATGAGAATACGAAAAATATCTTTAAAAGATATTAAAAAAAAAACTAAAGTTAAAAAAATATGATAAAATTTAAAAAAAAGAGAGAAAGGATGAAATTCTCAAACCAATAAACTATTCATTGTCTTACAAATTTGTACCAAATTATCTATGAAAGAAGAAGAAATAAACAATATGGATTCATTCCAAACTATTTGGAATAAATTTGTACCATTCTATACCCTAGTGTTTTTTAGCAGTGAGGGATTTTGGAATAAATCTGTTTACAATCCAATAAAATATCATCCGTGCAAATGTAATGTAAATGTCAATATCAATATCAATCCAATAAAGATTTTATGACATTTCTTTTCTTTTTTGGGCTATTGAACTTCAGCCTTAGCCTGCTACTATTTTTGCTCTCACCAACATCATACATGAAAACTACTATTTTTTTACATGATTAAAAGAGGGAATATGACCAGTCAAAAACATGGGAAAACTAGAGAAAATATGTCATTCTGCATCAGGTTTTAACCTCACTATAGTCAAGTGTGGTGTTGTATGTCTTAATTATTCCCCCGACTTTATTGTGTTCCTACCAATTCGCCTAAGCCAAATTGACAACCACATTATTTTATTTTATTTGATGCTATTAAATTAATATTAATTAGGTTTAATATTAATTTCATTTATATTCACATTTTGATCAACAAGAATAAATTAACTATATATATATATTACAAAAAATATATTAAATATAATATTATTTTGAACTTTGAGGTCATTTTAATATAAGATTCGAGCACTGCAAGTACTCTGAAAGTATAATTTAAAGACAAATAAAATTAGAAGATGGATAATTAGTAGAAGTTTGAGTATTGAGGAGATTGCATAGATAATGCCAGAATAGTGAAGCGCTGCCAAGGGAGGCCCCATAAAATTTTAAGAGGGTCACAGGGGTCCCCTAAACCATGGTTTATTAACTTAACATCCTTAAGATAGCTACAAACAATGTGTCACACTATTCTTGTTTTGTTGATAAATAATAATATGTTATACATAAAAATGCCCAAGATAATATGTAATAAGCATGCTAAAGAAGTTGATAGTTTGAGCAAACATGTTAAAAAACTACAAAAAATATAGATTTCCCAAAGACTTGAGCAATAATAATTCCATATGATCAAGCATTATCTAGAATGTTTCAGATGTCTTATGAGGTTATATAGCTTGTTGGTTATTGCCTTCTTGCAAACCTAAAATTTCAATCCTTTTTTTATTTTGCTCCATATTTAGTTTATGGAAGCTCCAAAGAGGATGTTGGCCATTTAAGTTCATTTATCTCTATTTATACTAATCTAGTTCAAGTTATGCCCTTGTGTTTTTAGTTGTTCAAAGATGGACATTTTAGCAATTGATTTTAGACCAATTAATACTTTTTAATGGTGATTTAACACTATAAATATTTGGGCTCTTAGTTTTTAATATGAATGAAATTATTTTGACCTTATCACAAGAAAAACATTGCAAACTACTTAAATGCACACAAAATTACTTTCACTAGAAGGCATGTCAAAAAAAGGTAGATTGGATTGCATAAGGTCCTACAACAACAAAAGGATTGTTCATAATTCCATTTGCAGCCCACTACATACTAGTGAGGGCTATATAATAATATAGAGAAATAAATACCATGAAGAAAAAGGGAGTGTTGAGTTTGCATTAGCATTGGCTTTGGTAATAGGCAACACCATTCCTCCATAGTGGTACACATACATACTAACTTGCATTCCAAAAAATCACTGATCTATTCTAACATTTTTTTGACCCAAAGTTATATTATGCTTTTTCAACCTTAAAACTAAACATGATAATATCTTAGCAATAAAGTAAAGTTTAAAGCTTTTCTCCATAAATATTCTTTTACCCTAAACCCTAACATAGTGGTATAACTAAATTGATACCAGAATATTAAGTTTAATATCTCTAATCTTATTTCAAATTAATGTATTTAGGATATTTGTGCTAGGATTTTGAATTAAATTTTAATTTTCTATCTATCTTAGCATTAAATAAATTTAAGTGCATGGAGATTGTCCTATAAATACAAATCTTCTTGATAGCAGAGCTTGAAACATTTTTTAGTCGACATAATTACAACTAAAATCCCAATGATTAATAAGATAGTAAATTTACTGAAATAAGCCCACCAACAAATATTTTTTATTTAAACATTGATTGGTTTGTGAATAGCGAATGCCACTCCAATAATTAATAATTTAGAATGATTTAAGGCATGACATATTAAAACTTCCCCAAAATAAGGAGGGCCACGCTAGCTTAATAATGGCAAAGTGATGGTGCATACCATCTCTACATAAATTCAAAAAGAAGTCCCATAGGCCAATTATAATTGAGCAAGGGTAGGGGTATGGGCAAGGGCAGGGGTTATGTCTACACTTACAATGGTGCTTGGTAACTATTGACTAAATTTGACCCTAAATCAAATTTGGTCAAACCCCCTTGAATATTCAAACTTGTCATGAGGTCTTCTAGGTTTAAACATGGTCAACATGGTCCTAAGAGAGGTCTAGTCACATTTCGAAGGTCACACAATATGTTCTAACTTTGTCACATTTGTCATTTGTCTAAATGTCATTTTAGGCCACCTTTTAGGCCATTTTTATGAAATTTATAGTTATAACTAAAGTACAAGTGTGTCAAGAAGTTATCTAATGTATTCCATGTCATAGAATGTTAGAAGATAGTTTGAAACTGAAAAAGTTGCAGGTTTGATGTACAAACAAGAAGATCATCTACAAAAGCTAGTTTAGGATACTTGTATGAATTGATGTAACTATTTTGGCACATATGAGGGCTTAAGGGAAGTGTCTTCAGATTTACACAAGTTAATTTTAGGTTCAATAAGATTCAATAGGTTCAAAAATGGCAAAAAGGGTCTCTCTCTCTCTTATTACTCCCTTGGATAGATCAAAAAGGTCAACAATTTGCATTTGGTATGGATAGGAGAAGAAGAGTTGGACTAAGTGCATTTGGTGGATGATATTAGTTCTTGTGAGATTTTGATCCATGGACATAGTTATAAGATTGGTGGTTTTTAATATATGAACAATCACTAAGACAGTTAGTGACTCCAAACTTCCTATACATCCTAAATGGCTTCAATTTTCAAATCTTTTGACCTTGGTCTGTGTAAACCAAGTGTTGTGCATGGACTTGAAAAACATTTTATTCCTTTCCATGATGGATTCAACTCATTTTTCACATGTGAATATGAATATATAGCTAGGATCATCCTTGAGTTTGAATTAAACACCATTGAGGTCTATAAAGCAGTGTTTCAGTAGTTGTATGTGAAGGTGTGGAATGGAAGTTTTTAAAATAACTTGAAATGAATACCCTCATGATGTAATGTGATTTATAATGTTATTTTATCATACAATAAAATAGGGTTTGAGGTCATCATAGATCTATATCCTCATTGTTTGTTTTAGGTAGAATGCATATTGATAACATATGCCACAAAGGATTGGAGGTGTCAATGATCGATTGGAAGAGCCAAGTTGTATGTTTTGTGAGAGGTATCCACATATGAATATATTATATATTATATTACATTACATTATATATTAACATATGAATGTATTATAATATACAGTATATATTAGTATAAATAATATTATATTATTATAATATATATTTTTAATATTTGTAAATGCTTTATCTAATCATAATTATAAATTTGAGAAGAATTTTTGAGTCAAAGCTATAAATCAGGAAGGAAGAAGCTTTTACAAAAATCAAAGCTCCAATTCAGAACTGGGGCACAACTAGGGACCAATCCCCAATAAACAAGTAGATAATAAAATCACATAAAGACAACCAAAACTCCAAAAGATGAAAAAAGGGAATCCAACACAAAGCGGGCATGCTACAAAACCACCATAGATGGAAAAGTACCAAATATGGAAGAATCACACAACAAATATTAGGACAATGAAGAAATCCTTCAACAAACAAAGACTAAAATTAAACCCAAATAAAACTTACAGTCCTAAATGTCAAGGATCATCCAGAAGTAGAAAGGCTTCTCCTCAAAGATAAATCATCCAACATCTTCTAGAAACCATTCCAAATAAGTTCTTTTGCTTCTAGTCTTAATCTTTCTACATTCGGTTTGCATCCTCTATGTCTTGTTGACATTCCTACATCTGTGTTTTATTTCGCACGATTAAAATGAAAAAAAATTGAATAACATTAAAGACTGATCCTCCAAACAAGTCTCCACTAGTATATCATATTATAATAATAAATATAATTATTATTTATATTATTATATAATATAATATTATCAAATCTTAATAATAATAATAATAATTAATACTCCCATGTAAGATTAAAAAAATAACAAAACCAAATTATTTGCGTTGGTATTAGAAAAGGGAAACATTATAATAGACAAGCCATTTTACTCATTGAATATTTTATATTTGTACAAGCTTTATCTCCTCTTATTATTTATCCATGCTTTTACTATAATATTGTCATAAATTTAACTAAACAAAATTTAATTTAATTTAATTTAAATATAAATATTCACAAGAGGCCAAGAATAGTTTGGACTAAAGAATATATTACTTAAACTGGGTGTCATAAAAGAATACCAAAAATATCAAAGAATATATTACTTAAAATGGGTATAATAAGAGAATACCAAAAATATTTTTAAAAGATATAAAAAATAACTAAAATTAAAAAGAAACGATAAAATTTTAAAAAAGGGGAAAAGGATGATATTTTCAAACCAATAAAATATGCATTGTGTTACAAATATGTACCAAATTATCTATGAAAGAAAAAATAATAATAAAATGGATTCATTCCAAACTATTTGGAACAAATCACTACCATTCCATAACCTAGCATTTTTTAGTTGAGAGTACTAGGGACCCTTGGGAATGGTATACGCAAGGTTGAGGGATTTTAAGATTTCGCAATCCAATAAAATAGCATTCGTGCAAATGTAATGTCAATGGCCATGTCCACTCACTGTTATGGCCTTTCCTTTTCTTTTTTGGGTGATTAAACTTCAACATTAGCCTGCTAATGTTTTATAGCCACTGAAGGTTTTTCCTCTCATCAACATCGTACCTTATTTGCCTGAATATAAGAGGGAAGATGACCAGTCATAAACAAAGAAAATTAGGGAATCACCTTTTTTAGTTGAGGCCATATTAATCATTCTGATTAATATATTAATGTTATTTCCCTCTCTTGGAAGCTATATATTTTTAATTTTTTTAAAATATAAGATAATTAATATTTCAATTTAATATTTAATTCATGTAAAATAAATTGTATTAAATATCAATGACATCATATAAATCTTTACCTGGAGTAAATTTTACATTAAATTTAATTAAATATTACGATTAAATACTATTTATGTTGGGTAGCTTAACCACACAATCTAGTTAAAATACCTACTATGGAGACACAAAAGGGACACATGCCCTTTTAAATATATACTTACAATCTATATTTAATTACATAAATTCTACAAAAGTATAGAATAAAAATGATAGATTTGTATTTGACACAATGTCTTGATGGGTATAGAATATGTGGGATTATTTCACAGCAGAGCATCAATGCTAGAGCAACACTTGAAGAGATTTTGTTTAATATTTTATCATGACGTTTATTTTGAAGAGATGCTTATTTAATTTAAACCTGTTGATGTGTGTAGATTTATCTTCGAGTATGAGGAGCATGGTTACAAAATTATTCAGGAGTTTGAATAAATAAACCAATTTTATCGTATTACACCATAATATATTGCATTGTTTGTAGGTTGGAATAAATTCTGATTTAAACTATAGTTCAATTCACATCATGTTGAAATGCACATGTCACCTCTGATTATAGACTATCAAGTAACAAGGTCTCCAATCAAGATAAGAAAAAGGAGATTTGTGGATTGGATGCAACAACTATATGAGATGTGAAAATGCAAGAAACTTACATTAAAAAAAATAAAAAAAAATAAATAACATGTTTATGACTTTGATGATTTGAGCCCTAAAGGGTTGGAGGCTATAGATAAAAAACTCAAGATTTATAATTATGAAGAAAATAAAGAGAAAAAGAGACATGATATTCTAAATCAAAGGGAATTTATAAAAGTAAGTGATACATTAAGTGTTTTCTATTATATTTTTTTACTCACCAATAATTGACATCTTGTGCCTACACATGATTTATGAAGCCTGACAGAAAAAATAAAATACGTTAGTTACAAACAAGAATGTGAAGGGGAGAAGATGAGAGTTGAAGGTGAGTATATTTGTTTCTCTTCAATTTTCAATCACTCTTTCCATTGAATCAAATTATAGTGATTTTTATTTTTAATTTATGAAAATAATCATATTCAATTTTTATAATACCAAAATAATGATGGTTTGACACAAAATAAGGAATGAAAGAAGAGAAGAAATGTTTGAAGTTGCAGACCAATAATTTGTGTTGCAGGTGTGATGAGGTTCATGTTCTAGACATGGTTGAGAATATTCTATGTTATAGATATGCTTGAGGATATTAATTTGATAAATAATGCCATATTATAAACATATGCCAACTTTTATGACGTACTATTTTGAACAATGTAATGTTGTTGTGTAATACTTGGATCCTCAATGAGGTCAAAATTGTTTCATACCCTCATTGGATAAACTATGTACTTTTGTTATAGATCAACTATATACTTTTGTTGGGGAAAGCAGGATGATGTGATAGTTCCTCCCTATTTTGAATAATTATATCAAACACTACTATGTGGAATAAAGTTGTTATTCTCATATGCATTATTGTGTTATGATTTGTTACGTGTAATATTTATTCAATAAAATTTTCTTAGTAATTTAAGTTATATGGAAAACACAATGAATTACAAAACTATTAGTAAAATTTTGAAATAAGCAGTCCTAAAGAAAATTGAAGATGAAGAAAAAAAAATTCTATGTTGAGCTAAAGTTTGACTAAATGAGTTATCCTAGTGACAGTCCTATGTGGTGGAGGCAAGATGCTCACCAATAACTAGTCCAAATTTTAGTACAAATGTAAATTACTTTATAATGTTTTTGTGTGGAGATTAAGTTTCAAGAGAGCTTATTTGAGATCTTAATTAAAAAATAATACCTCAGCCAATTTCATGGAAAGTTCCACTTCTAGTTTAGAATGAGACAAACCCATTTTTAAAATGTCACCTCAACTAATATAAATCCATTTTTGGAATTGTAAAGTTTTTGATTTCCAAGTCTAGTTTTAGGTAGTGAAGATGCATCTATAAAATAAAATTTCTCTCCATTTATTAAACTAACTTTACACATCTTGAAAGGCTCAAGTTAAAGGTTGGACAATAGTGCAATTTCTACACATGGCCATACATTTTTTTAAGGTAGGTATTTATGTTGGATTTCTTCCTTTCACATAAAAATAAATTTTCAAGTGTATAAAGGTTGTGAGACTAAAAATTACATCTCAAAGAAACTACAATGTTAATCAATCATCAAGTTCATTTTGTTACAAATCCTCTTTGGGTGCTCTAGAATCTATATATGATTCCACATTTTAAGGTTTTTTGATATATTTAAAAATATCCTACAAATTAGTTGATTTTGTATGATATTTTTTTACCAAGTAACATATATTTACAAGAATATTTAATTAATCATATAGTGTTAATATTATAAATTAGTATTGGGGTGTTATTCTTTTATTGTAATTGATGGAAGTTATTGTTAAAGATCTCTTAGATGCTATAAGTGTATTATAGATTGATTTGATCTTTTATTATGTAGATAAATTTTCACTTTATTCATATTCATTCAACACCCAGTTAGGTGATGTTAATTTCTGAAGTATGTCATAGTCATTGAAATATTTCTTTCTTTTTGTATTACAATTTTCTTGATTTGTTTCACCAAATATAACCTATCAATAACTACTCCCCCACAATTACATTTGTAATGGAATTCAAGGCTTCTTTATATTATTTTGAGAAAAGTCTCAAGCACAATCCCAACATTGTTCCCTTATTTCAAAATGGTAGAAAAATTACTCTAGAAGAACAAGACATTGAAGTTGTGTTACATAAAACAAAACTATGAATGGGGAACGCATGAAGCTATAGTGGATTCTCTACACATGACCATACAACTTGACATCCCTCACATTGCATAAATTAAAATTTTGGAAGTGCATTTCTTGTATATAGTTATATGTAGGATGAACTTGATTTTTTTACAATCAACACGATATGTGACCAACATGATGTTTTTAAAGGTACATGAGAGATTTAGATTCAAGATCCAACCAAATTTGATAGCATTGATAACAAAAATCAATGCCCTTAGATATTCTATTAGAAACTTTGAAGATGAATTTTTTGAAACTTCATCCCCTCATCCTAATTATTATATTTCTGGTGAATTTGGGTAAGTAGATACATGTGAAGCCTACACCAACATTGATAACAACATGAAAACTATAAAATATGAAACCATTTGTCATACACTACTCGATATCCATAGTTACCATAGGTAAAATATAAAACTATGCTAAAATTCATCTCAATATAAGGATTTAAATTTTTTTATTAATAATGCCATTTTCAACATTATTCTTTAGAATGAAAGTATAGAATATTTAGATTAATAATGGTGTCGATTAACACACATACCATCTCCATCAAAAATATATTCCTTTGGGCTGAAACTTCATGTGTATACATTATTGAATCAATTTGTTTAACTAATTAGCTACCATTTAGCTCAATGGTATCTATATGATACATTATTGTCTATAATTCTTAATGTTATTGCTAGCTAATCAATGATAATAATGGTAAGAGGTAGAATCATAATGAATGGGGTATACTCTTCATAATTTCTTCAAAATTTTATATAGTGCATATGGTATTGGGTAGTGGTAAATAGGCGATAACAATGTTCTATGCTAGAATTTTTTATTTTGAAAGCAAATCAAAACTCACAAACGATTGCTTAGTAGTAAATGTGTTAAATACTAGGTCACATTTTAATTGACCTTCTCACCAATTCCATATATATATATATATATATATATATATATATATATATATATATATATATATATATATATAATATTTTAGGAAGGCTAAAATTAGGTAAATATCAACCTGCTAATTTTACATAAAATTTACATGTCTCACATACTAAAATGGCACTAAAGCAATAGGACAAGATCATGGATCCATCTCTCTCTCTCTCTCTCTCTCTGTGTCTATTATTGTCCATCTTACTATCTATATTTTTGTTGTGCATCTGTTTAGAGGAAAGGAATTAATGAACCTGCATCTCATCATACTATAATATTTGTGTTAGTTCAATAATGAACATAAATAAGAGTAACAAGAAAGGAACCAATAAACATGCACAATGTTTGTGTTTGTTCAGTAATGGATAGAAACAAATGTAAAAGGAAAGGAACCAATGAACCGGTCAAGAGGAAATTGGTTGACATTTTTAATGCAAATTATGATGCTAAAAATTAGACTTTAAGTGACATTCCTTCATAGGAAAAGAGGTCTACCTTTTTTTTTAGTGACATATAATTATTAAATCTCCATTATTCTACTTTTTTGTAGCTTCCAAGATGCCCAATCCCATTCCCCTGAGCAATTTGAAGGACCAATATGAAAGTATTGAAAAAATGAATGCAAAGTTGGGTGAGGATCTTTGAGAATTCAAAATAATCCATTTGAAAAGTAGGCTAGATGTATGGGTGAAATGGGAAAATGTTACAAAATATAGTGAGGACAACCAATCATTGAAGGAATTAATACAAATATGTATTCTCTAAAAAAATAGAACAAGGAGCTCAAATTTTCTATTGAATGTATAAGGAAAGAAAAACTATAGGCTTAGATATGGCTTAAGGATCAAAATGCATCACTTTGAGTATATGAAGCTATTGCAAGCATTGTGGCTATTGATTTGGAAGCAGAGTATTATAGGAATGTAAGACAAAATAAAATTTATGAGGAAAAGAACAAACTATGGAAAAAAATTGTGCATTGCATGACTTACCCAATAACTCCTCCCACCACATCCATACTTCCTAACTCCAACGATGATAACAATGATAATAATTAGTGTGTTCCTTTATTTTGGTTTGTTTCACTGTAGTTATTGATTTTTACATATATATAATCTCTTCATTGACTGTGAAATCCTCTGTGTGTGTGTGTGTGTGTGTGTGTGTGTGTGTGTGTGTGTGTGTGTACATACATATACACATACATATTTCATTCTAGTTTGTGAAATTTTCAAAATATGAATATGAATGTCTCATAATAATGTGAAGTTTATAAAATTTCCCACTACCATGTGTGTTGAATTGATTAATTAAAATTATTTTCTTAATATTACTTCCCATTACTCAAATATAAAGAC
Organism: Torreya grandis; assembly: GCA_037957365.1. NCBI lineage: Eukaryota > Viridiplantae > Streptophyta > Pinopsida > Cupressales > Taxaceae > Torreya > Torreya grandis. The sequence continues at coordinate 2,758,898 of JARHVA010000160.1, read as the reverse complement.
TTAGAGAAACTAAATAAATATTTTTAACAAAGCATGGTTTTTATATGTTAAAAACATTATTTGTTTGAATATCTGAGTTAAGAATACTTTCAGATAACAACCCAAGTGATGAAATTAGTTGTGAATCTTTACATGTTTTTATATTTCCATCATTTTTTATGTTCTTCCACATATATAGCATTGAGTTTTACAATGATTCAATATTTTAGGACATATAACATATTATTACAAAAAATAGACACCCAAGCAAATTTAGTTAAAGGTTTATAGATCATTCTTCATTGAAATTGATGTTGGTCTATAGCTTTTCAACTACTCTATCCAAATCATTCAAAATAGTAACATGATTTGATTGTACTTTACATTTCAAAATGAATTGGTCCTATTCATTTTTTGGTGGTGTACACATGCAAATCAACATATTCTCCATAGAATCTCTTGAACATCATAGTCTAGTCCTGTAACCATCTTCTACACATTGGAAAGGATGTGCATAGGGATGATTCACCTCATCATTATTAAAAATTGACCTTGTTCAAAACTTGTTACAACCATCTTTGAAAATATTCTCAAGGAAATTAAAACTTATCCTATCAACTATAAGAGTGAGAAGTAATTTATCTAGCAATCCATGGATTCTAAGAATTTAGGGATCATTGGGGTCATCCAAAATATTCACAACTTTTTCATTTAAACTAACATTGCCAACATTATTACAAGGTCACAAAATTGTTATATAAATCATCCTAAACAAGACATAAATAGATGTTTTTGAATAACTGTATGAAATTATATGAAAATAATTTACAAGTTCAATAAAATAAGGAAAAATAAGAATCAATACACAAAAAATACTTACATGAACATCAACATTTCTAGTTGAAGAAAATGGAACATTACTTAAAGAAAATTCATTTCTAAATTTCTTTCTTAAATCACTGACTTTAAAAATGTGCTCGCTCCCATGACTTTGGGTTGATCACATGCATTCACACATTAAAAAATCCTAACTTGCCATTCTAACCTTGTAAAATTTTTGTTCTTTTGCTTGGCTTCTCACCCATGCCACATCAAGGTTAATCTCACTAGCAATCACATCACCATCTGGGATGATTTGTGATTTTATCCACGACTTGTTCTCTAATTGTTCAAGCTTGAAGTTATTATAAAACCCATTCTTCTTACACATTTAACTCCACCAATAATAAAAATATACAATATAAACCAAATTATTCACCAAATAATCCACTCTTTGATGAGAAGAAACTTTGATTTCATTTTGAAATATGTGTTTTAGATGAGAGTGATATAAATCGATCGTAGCATTTGTCTCTTGACCCAGATGGGGCATTGTATGCAATCATCCTGCCCACATGCCAATACAATGGAACCATTGATCTTTACAATAATTAATGAAAAATTCTTGAGATGCATATTTTTCCATGAATAGATTCATGTCACAAAATATTGTAAGGTGTTATAATGTGCAATATTTTTTCAAGGGTTACTATTATCAAGGAGAAGAGAAGTAATGATTGAGATACTTATAAAGGATTAAATGAATTTTCAACACATAATGTGTCACAAATTCATGATAATATGTTAATGTGAAGGCATCAAGATTTTCCAAATGAAAAATATCTAATTCCTTGATCAACAAGTAGATCTGAGTTGTCAAAAGTTACTTTTAAATTTATTTTACCCAAGAATGTGTATGAAAATGTGACAAGATATTTTTAGTTAAAATTACTAAATATGACAAAATGTCTCACATACCATCAATTGTATTCATTTATATGTTTATTTAATTTCCATTTTTTTACATTCACTACAACATGTTACAACATTTGAATTCTAGTGTTTATTTTTAAGAGAAACTCATATTTACAAAAATTCACATGTGGGTGGAGTCCCTTCTAAGCATTCAGTTGTTTCATCCATCTTTCTTTAGGTAAGTGCATGTAAGTGTTTCAATTTATTATTTTATTTTGATACAAACATGCATTCACATCACACATGCACACTTAAATGGGGGTATTATGTAGGCACCAAGTTTTGATACAATAAATTTTTCCATTAGGTCTTTTTCATGTTTAACACACTTGGTCCAATTGTGTAAATTTGGCTCTTTTCAGCCATATTTCAACCTAGATTACGTTATATCTAGCCTTTTCAGATTGAAATATCCTTAGATCCATCTTTTATCTACTTATGGATCCCAATCATCCACTTTATAATCAACCTCATATCCATTCTTAGCATTTATTTCACTTAGTATAAAAGTGTTTATCCCATACAAAATTGACAACCTATTGATTCTGTCCTATGCCTTTTATGGGTCCTTCTACCTTGGCCTAATGTTAAAAGCCTTTGATTTCACATATCATAGTATTCCATGGTCCAGCATTACACATCTTATTCTAGAAATCCCTATATATACAAATCAATTATAAATAATTGACCAAATATCAAGGGAATGACAAATCATTCTAAGTTATTGAGATACTCATTATTCCTAGTTAATGTAAAACTTATCAAGGAGTCTGCATATTAAGCTAACATCAATTTTTTATCATCTTCAAGTTATTTTACATTATCATATTATACCAAAAGAGGGTTTAAGATAATGTTTGTGTAGTTTCATTTGATTTCCTAGGGATGAAATGTGGAGCCTTTCTCTAAGTTACACTTCACTCACATACACATGAGAAATACATTGACTCTGATTCCAAGTGTGTGGGATATGTAGTTGGAACTCCTCAAGGGGTATCCTGAGTTATATAACCTTAAAAAACTTGTTATATTTATAATTTTGAGGGCTAGGTCAGAGAGAAAAAGAGAGATAATTCAGACTATTATACCTATAAATTTCGTTGAATGATCACATAACCCTAGTCGACATCAACTTGCAAACCTATCGATAAAATTGTCTAATAAGGAATAAAGTGAATGACACATTTAGTGGTAAGGTACATTTTTAGTAACAATAGGTGGTAAAAATTTGGTGACATGATGATTATGTCTCAGAGATAATCACTAGTCAAATTTCACATAGAGCAACAAAGTCACCTGTAGAGCCTATATCCAATTTTAAAAAATTAGAATAGAACTCAGGGGTGCTAAATTCTAGTCTTCTTTGTGTTTTGTTTTGTTATATGCTTTAATCATTTTATTTCTCTATTTTTCATGTTTTTAGCCACTAAATTAGTTCTTATTATTGTCTTAGAATGTAATATCTTAAATATTTCTTATGAATTAGTTTTAATTAATTTTGCATGTGGTAATTACCCTAAAACCACAAATAGTTAAAACCATAATATCCCTATTTGCATCTAATAATTTGGCTATCAAATTAGGAAGCCATAAATCATCTAAAGTTTACTATAGGAAAACTTGACTTCGCTCCTACAAAATGCCAAATTAAAAATACCCAATTAGTCTCTCATTAGATAAAAATAAGAGAAAACATAAGAAAAATCTAAAAATTATAATTAAATATAAATTTATAACTATGTTGTCTATTTTAACAATATATCATCGAACATGTAATAAATATGTACATCATTAGTCATCTAATAGCATGTAATCAACTATATCCACCATGTTTTACTATATTAGCCATTTTTACAAACATCATCAACCATTTCTACATAACTAGATTGGCCATTTCTTGAAATAAACTACATCGATCATTAAACAAAACTTTATCAACCATGTTATAATTTTCAACCTGTAAAATGTCATTGATTAGATTGATGACGTTTTATAGGTGCACAACCTTGTTTATTACTCCTAATTTTTTCACTTTTATTTGAATGTCATTTCGATAAAATCCCATTACTCATCTCTCGATTCTTTGCATTTTGATGACTTTTAGGGAAAATTTTGGTAGGTATATGTTTTTTGATGCTATATTTTCCTATTATACCATATTTAACCATCATGGAATTAAAGGCAAAACCTACCATTATAATAACTCTTTTGCATCATCTAGCCATTATGTTTTTTTGTGCCAAAAATGGATGTCCCAAAACTAAAATATCTCTAAATCTATAAATAGAAATATAAAAATTTGAGGGCCTATATCCTATTTAAAGCATCCAAATAAAAAAAATTAAACTTTAAAAAATTACCTCTTAGATTCTATATATTGGCCATATGTTTGCAATCATAGTTCTTATCGACAGACTAAAAGAAGCAATAGAATCCTTGTGCCCTAATAAATTTTATGGTATCCATGGAATATTTTAATTTTTTTTAGGAAAATCACTTATGTTATAATCCCAAAAGACTTTTCTTAGAAATCTTTTGGCACCTTACACCATCATGCTTCTTATAACTACCTAGGTAGGTGAAGATACACATGCTTTTTTTATTTACCTTCACATATCTTATATTTACCCCTATTTATTACAACACTTGAATATTTATGTTTATGGTGATATGTTATTTTTACAAAGCACCATCATGCATTACTTGATTGTGACATATGATGAGATGTGGTTGGGCACATGTAAACATCTTATTTTCACTTATAGACAATTTTATCTCAGAAGATTCATCAATGTATTAATCTACTTGAGTGTATGTCCTAAAAAGTACATTGAGATCGAGGTGGATTGGTTTGTGGCACTTCATGATATATTTTTTCATACTTATCCATTCTTACTAATACTTTCATTCCTACCATGGAGGTTCCCACTCTCTCTTTTTCCCTTTTATGCATGTTTACCTGATGTCATTACCCTGATCGATTATGTCTTATAGTTTTTACCAAGTTAGTTAATGTCATCAACCATGTCGATGATGTATTATGTTTGTTAGACATTTTTATATGACATCAGTCAAACCAATGATGTGTAATAACTTAGATTTTTGAATTTTAAAAGTTAGATATGTATTTATAGGATTCTTATTTGATATTTCTCAAAATATAGACATTCACTATACTCTTATCCTACAAGAAGGTCCACTTATGTAAGAAGAAGAAGAATTAGGATAAGGAGTTTACACTTGAAGAAGACTAATTAGCATAAGGATTTGAGGATTTCAAGAAGAGACACTAAACCAACAAGTTATACTTAGTCTTTAGAGTCCCCAACTTGGGTCTTCTTCTGTTCATCTTGACTTCACTTACAACCATTTCTCGCAGAATGTCACTTGAGCTAAGGGGGATATTAATGCACTTACAAGTCAACCTATGATAAGTATATTAACCCTATACACTTTATTTTATACTTTAGTGGTTAAATTATATTAGTTTATTTATTTATGCTTAGATCAATATATGTTTGTTATTACTTTACTTTTCTTTGCATGCTCTTTGTTTATACTTTAGGGTTACCCTCCAATGACACATTTACTTTTCTTAGTTTAGATACCTTGTGGATACCATCTAATGATATTGTATTTTATTTGATTATTTATTATACCTCTTAGTTATAAACTAATGACATTTTGGATCTAGTTAGGCCTACATTTTCTTTTGTTTATGTGGACTCCTGATTTATATCTATGGAAACCTCCTTTAATCATAAGTCTTATATATAGCCACAAACCACTTTGTGGACCAACATATTTTATGCATGTTGGATCTAGTATGATCTTTTATATTTTCCTATTTTAGATTATCCTTATTCCTCAACCATTTTGACCTACACATAGTTTCAATTTTCTTATTAAGGTTTGAAGAAAATTAATTTCTTAGGGATCTGTGTGAAATTGTAGAAAGACAAGCAAGGTTTTCATAACCTTGGAATTGATTAACAAAGTTGTAAAATCAATTTTTATATGTTTTTTATTCATGTAAATGTATAGTGTATATTTTTGGTTGCAAAAAAATGTTGGGTTTATGGTTCTGATGAGGTGCTCAAGTCTTTATGAGTTTTCTAGGTTCTCACTTTCTTACTCTAAAAACCTTAATTTTATTATTAAATTATGGCATGTTTCCATCTTTTTTCAAAAATTAGATATTAATTTAAACCCTTATTTTGTCATTTATTATATTAAAATTAAAATAACAATTAACTTTGATTTTATTGTTTTTAATCATATAATTTATAAATAAATTTGATTTAGATCCAATTATTCATATTATAACATGTTAAAATTACATATTTATTGAAAGGGTTATATTCTCCCAAACAAATTTAAGGGAACAAACACCCAAAGTAAAGTGAACACTATGAAATAATTAAAGAAAAAAACATGTTAAACACATACAAAAGACTTACCTCATGTAAGAATAGGGCTTAGGCAATTTAAAAATAGAACCTGAGTCATTATCAATTAGTATGATGAGAATAAAATGTGATGTAGAGCATGTATTATGAATGAACTCAATTAATTATAGATACAAGATATTCCAAAGTTAAAAATTTATATAAGCATGAATTATTTATTTATTATTCTTTACGATTAAATAATGTACATGTGTCAATGCTAGTACATATAACATAAGCATATAATTTTTCTACTCTATCCATTGAAAACCTTTGATAAGATATATTATCTTAACAATTTTAAAATTTAACACCTAAAAATTAAATAATATTCTCTTACATGATTTTTTATAATATTATATTTATATCAATATAAGAATTATAATTGTTTTAAGGGTAAGTGCATGGAGTTGGGGAACAATTCTATGGACATTACCCATAATGCAATCATGTTATTTAATTAAATCATTTGCATTATTTGAATCTAAGCTTGGGATTACCGAGCCATAATGTGATAGTGTTATATTGAACAATAACATGACCACATTATTAATGCAATCACATTATTAACACAATCACGTTATTATCATTTATAATAATGTGATCATGTTACATGTGTGTCAAAAAAAAGGAAACCCCAAATGCAAAAATACTCATTTTGAACTCGATTTCCCTTGTTCTCCCATAGCTTCCATGATCGTATTTTGCTTAGAAGACTCTAGAGAGTGCCATAAAGCTGCTAGATTCATCTTACGGACCTGTTGATCAATAATCTACCATGTAAGATAGGTAAGTGATTGAAATATTCCCTATTTAACTCTATTTTTCATAATTTCCATTGTTTAACCCTAGTTTTTAATTGTAATTTTGTTTAACAACCCATCTTGCTAACCCTCCCAACCCTCCATACCCTCTAGTTGTTCTTACTCCTAACCCTCCACCTAACCCTCCTACAATTACCCAAAACCCCTTGGTAGTCAAGAGGTTTTTATAATTGTGGGAAACAAACATGAAATTGAAGAGTTAATTGATAGAATAAGTGATCCCAGTTTGACCAACCCCCACTGCACCTAGCTAGTCGATTCCCTACTAACCTTATTACGTCATATTGAATCTATAATGACTCAAATTGATCGATGGACCTCATATAGTGATACTTATAGGGAATATTATGCTAAAAAGTTATCAACCCTTCAGGTTAAGAATAAATATATTTCAAAAGCCAACATTTTTTCACCCTATTTATCAACCCATCCACCAATGCCCCATTTCCTATAACTACTAAACATTTTCCTATGCATCATTATGCACATAAATTAATCATGATGAATTTTTGGGATCAATAGTGGATAGTCTTTGACTATCCACCATGTAACAACTATGATGTCCTATTATATTTTTTCAATAAACTCTATTATGAGTTTGTCCTCAATGAGATTCCTAATTATTTTTATTTTAGTGAATTTTAGGGATAAGGAAAAGGCTTTTCATATGATCAACTAGTTTCACATCATGCATTTGATTGGTCTACATAGATATGTATATAAAAACCTCTTGGTCTTGAGATCCCCTCTGTAGTTCAGCAGGTCATGGAGATAGAAACTATCTATGCTCTTAGTTCACTCACAAATACACTTATTCAACATATGAGTAATCTTTCATAGAGTGATGCTATAGATATACCATAGGATAATTAATCCTAACCCCACCCTTGTAATTGATGTGGAGATATGTGCATAAGACCTTTTGATGATGATAACATCAGTCATTTAGATGGCTTAATCATATTCTTATTAATGATGAGTTTTTAGCACGCACATTTAGCATGTAGACATTAGTCACCACATAGATGTAGGTATATTTTATATAAATGTCAAATTAAATTTAAGTTATATTTTCAAAATTAATTTCTAAGCTAATAATTAATTTACATATAAATGTAATATAATATATATGTCATTTTTTATGTTGCAGGAGGTGACGATTCCTTCATCATCACAACCAACATTTATAGCATTTGATTTATCATGGTTGTTATTTAAATATTCTAAACTAGCTACTAGGCCATCCATGACTAGTAAAAATTGTTTAAATATATGTTTTGTTCTTTGCATCTATTAGGATTGGAGTTGTTTACAATTATTTTTTGCTCTTTGCATGTAATTTACTTGTCTTCTCAAGAATTAATGCAAAAATAACACAAACAAAAATATAAAATTCATGAATGGTCTTATGTTGGACCATGATTCCTTGGGAATAACATCCTATAATGCTCTTATAGGGTCACTGATTAAGGATGTAAATGTTGCATTCATATATTCTACCCATTACCCATATGGTACATTTTCTCTTTGTATTACCCGAGGTCAATACACTATTTTACAAGAAATCTATTACATGCTTCTAGGGATAGGAAACTATTTATGAGTAAAACATGAAGCATATTTTTCCATAAAATATTTGAAGCTTCCTCATAAATATACACCCATTTGCCTAGTGGAAGTTAGCTTGGAAGTGATAATATCCTATGAAATGGGAGTCTCATTCATATACCTCTTTCCCAAAGACTTTCCTAATAATAAAAACTAAAATTCCTATGCCCATAGTGCATCTAAAACAATAAGGAAACACATTTTACATGACTTCACATGTAGCATAAATACTTCCTCCTGTTTGATATGGGTAAACACAAACAATCCCTTCTCTCTCTTTCCTGTCTATATTTGTGCATCCAACATTTGTATAAGATCCATATATAATGGTAGGTGTGTGAAATAAATATCTCACACCAATCCACTTAAACAATCATCTCCAAAATTTAATGATGAACTACTATAATCATCAATGTCATGCTCAACACATACATCCTTGTGATTAGGCTAAGATTTAGCATGAGTGTCAAAACCCACCCACTGGTTGCCTAAATCATTTCTCGAAAATGGGAGATGATTTTCAAGCATGCCTACTCTTTATTCTCCTTCCTTAAAAAGTGATAATAAGATCAAATGACTTTGTAAGACCATACAAAAAGGAAATAGTTACAAGGGTCCTACCTAAGTCAAACCCCTATTTTTAGACAAGTAATAAATCAACAATAAATATATTCCAACACGTAATGTAGTATAAATTTAATATCTTGACCCAAGTAAATTTATATTTATCAATGAAAAATAAAAACTAGTATATTATATATTCCCTATCACTAATCCTCTAATTTTGGTTTTGGTACAAGGTTATTGCTCTAACACTTTAATAGATGACTTATCAATTCAAATCTATGTGTATTTTCACATGCATGCTTGTCCTCTTCTTTCCTATAATGTGTCATTGCATTCACATACTTATATAGATAGATATTTTATATATAACTGCTTCTATTGATCATTTTGGTTTCCATATATAAGATTTGATACTTTATATAAAACTAAGTGAGACCTTGTTTACATGAATAGTTGATGGATGGAGTAGAAAATCCTCCCTCTCTATGAGTTGAGACAAACATAGGCATTGTTGTTGTAATGTCATATACACAAGCACTAATATAGGTATATATTAGTTCTTGTAATTTTGAATTGTGAAAATAGACTTGTTTTAATAATTTTTGTATATGTAATTAGGGATAATATAACTTATGTAAATGTATTTTGTATGCAGGGTTGTCCTATGACAGTTGATAGCCTAGTCAGATGGTGATTGGGGTAAATTTTCATGTTCCTACCATATTTTAGACACCTAATTGGATTGTTGAGCCTGTCATTAACTTGTTTGAGCGTTAAAAATAGATTAAGTAGGATTGCAAGCTTGTCATAAGTGTACATGTTTAAATCAATTTTTATTGTAGTTTAAAATTATTTTAATGTGTTTTATGTTAATTTAGTAATAGTCCTTGTATTTTAATAGGATCAACTTCAAGCTAGCTATGAGAATAGGACCTATATTCAGACCTTGGAGCAATCCAAGGCATTAGAGGGTCTCCGTCTACTAGCAGGGCATCCTTGAGAGAGTCTTCTTTGAGGATGGCAAATAGAGGGAGGCTATTTGATGAATATGATGTCTTGCACATGAGATGTTATTTTTTGTATGCCTATATGGTAATTAATGCATTTTTGGCATTGTATATGTGCATATGAAATTCAACCAACATTAGATACTATGTCAGTAGATGTAATTTTTTATATGCCTATCACAATAATATATGTATTATTGACATTGGACACATGTGCCTATATTATATGCCTATCATGGAAATATATTAATTTATATTTATTTTTTATTTCATTATGTGTTATTATACAGTGCTAATTTGATCTTCCAAATTATTATGTATCGGATCTCATTTTTAATGTTGTACACACAAATGAGGATTAAAAATTCATTATTTTAAATGTTATAAATCTTGGATCTCCCATATTTTTTTAAATTAAAGTTATTATTTCATTATGTGTAGTGGAAATAACTACTGACACTCTTATCACTTAGGCTTAATGGCCTTCTTCTCTTTGTACCTAATTCTTGTATACTCTGGAGACACTTCTTAGTGTCATTAGACATCTTAAAAACCTCTCACATTCATTCTCTAGCTCATTTCATACTTTCCATTTGCAAACATCCTCTCACTTTTTCACTATCTTCTCACTAAGCAATCCTCTTAGGTTTCTAGTACCAAAACTTGATATAGGTCTCAAGCATTCAGTATTATGTCATAGATGTTCTTACATGGTCAAATCACACATGACATAACCTATTACATGCTCTCAAACACACTTCAACATTAAATTCCATATATAGGGCACAACAAGGCACCCTATAAGGTCTGTGACATGCCCTATATCACAAAAAATCATTTTTAGCAACAATATGAATATATATTTAATGAGAATAAATTATACATAATAAAAAATATTCTACCTAGCTACACTAGATTAGATACATGGTCAAAGTCATCTGATGATGTCAGATTTATAAGTTGCAATACTATTGGAACTTGATATGTGTTGATTGGGATTAAAGATTTGGAACTCCAATCATCCACCCACTCTTGTGACTCACATTAATTCCAAATAGAGTCCATGCATGCAAAATAGAAACATGCCAAGTGTCTCATATGATCAATCCAAGAACTTGTATTTTAGCTATGAAATGAGAGGAGGTCATTTGAAACCATTAAATTCATACAATCCTCATACTTTGCCAAGTGTTCTTCCTCCATTAACAAAAAATTTCTATGAATAGTAAAATTTGGTTGAGCACCATGACACATGTTATCATTATTCCATTCAACCATAGTTTTTGCATCTATCAAATGAACACCCTCTTCAAATTTCAACTCCTCCTTTTCAATAGATTTTTTTACACATGCTTCCCTTTTCAATGGGCAGCCTTAGTGAAACTCCAAATGTGTTCTACAATAGTGGTAATGTGCATCCTTCTCAACAAATAAAACATCCACATATTTTTAAATTATAATGTATAATTGTCTGACCAAATGTAATTTTGATTGAAAGTAATGCTCCTCTGACTCAGTTGTTCATATAAATTCTGAAAACAACCTTGCACATACTCTAAACAATGTGATCTATCATCACTAATATGCAAATGGTAATCCTTTAATATTTTTTGTTGTTGACCTGTACTATCAGGGACATGCATGAATATTATATGCATAAATATGGCAACTTGTGATGAGTTGTAATATTATGATTGAACTTTCATTTGGGGTTTAATTGTGTAATTCTCAACAAAATCAACTTCTAAAATAATAGAACCAAGTGGTACATCCTTCATATCTTAAAATGTTAATCAAACCATCTAGCCCTATGTGTGTGCCTTGCATACTCATAAACAATCTTCTCCCTAAATTTAACCAAAATTTTGGAAACAAATATCTTTTTTGTAACAAGCTCACACCCTTTATATTCTTTACTATATTTTACTTGATAAGTCACTGATTTATATTTTCTTAAACCAACCAATTCATATCTAATTGCACTTGTAATCTCCTCATGCATACATTTTTTTTAAAATTTGCCAATCCACCAAGAATGCAAAAATTTCTATTTAAACATGATTTATTGCAAAATGATTACCCATTTGGTCTTTTGTAGAAGATAGTTGGAATAAATTCTATAGCTGATTATGGTGGTCATTCAATGCCACACTCCTAAATAATGTTAATATGCAAAGTATAATGAATATGGTGAAAAACATCATAGTGTATTTAAAATTCAACATGTTGCCTACAACAAGTGGTGCATGTTTGATTTATTTTCATTAGGTGAAACTCTTGTGTTGTCTTTCAAAAATTTAGCAAGTAACTCTTTGAGAGTATTGGCTATAGCCTTGTCCTTTCATGGAAATCTACCAGAGAATGGCCAGAGTTCAATGGTATTAGGTCTATTAAGTATTTCATGTCTTGAAATTTCTTTAATTATTATTTTTCTATTTATATCAAGTATGCAGATTGTTTTTAAAATCAATCATTTTTTTCCTATTTTAGTACTTACTACACAAGTTGTCACTATACATCGAGCAATATTATGATCTTTGTTTCCTAATCTTAGGCCTATAGTATAATATGCATCATGTAGATTTTCAACAATTTCATCATTTTCTTCATCCATGTTAGATGTTCTTAGTCCTATTGTGTACATTATAGGTCTCATATTAACACATTTTATCAATGAAACAAATAATTGACATCTTTGACTATCATACTCCAAATTATGAAAATATGCCAAATTTGTTGAGCCAGTCTTCTTGAATGGCAATCAAACATTTTGTTATGCATTGGTTTTAAAATATTTTCATCAAATTAAATTAAGTACTTGTATTTTTTACACATAATTCTTGGAGGTGTTGGTAATGGTCGAATTTGTTGAGAGGTTGTTTCAAAACTGTTATTACTTTCATTATTTAAGGGTGGGATGACATTTTCTTCATTGTTAATTTATTCATTATATGTTTCCATGAAATTTTCTTGATGGTTAATTTTATCATTATTTTTTTCCATCATATTTTATTCATTCATGGGGGGTGAAGCATCATATATAGACTCATCATCAACAAAATTAAAAACTTGGAACTTTGAATGTGAACTTCCAACATTAAATAATTCATTATTTTCAATTTCATTATTATTCATTTCCTTATGGTCAATTTCATTATTATTCATTTCATTATTGTCAATTTCAAAATTATTCAATTTTTATAGTCAATTTCATCATTGCTTAAATTTATTATCATCAATTAGCTCATTATCTATGGCATTTAGTTCATTAGGATTAGGGTTTGTACCTTGTCTCCCACAAAGTTTTTGCATTTGTAGCTTGTATTTCTCTCTCAAATACTCTGATTCCTCTAGTGATTTATTTTTCAAAAACTTTCTCTTCCTCTTCAAATGTTATCCAAAACCCATTAGAATGGATAATTGATCAATTTTTAAAGGTGGGGTTAAGTACATAGGTACGTAGATCTCACTGAAGTATGTAGAGAATTTTTGTGGGGATAGAAGTCTCAATTTAGGTTAAAAATATTCATTGATAAGTGTGTTTAATCTAAAATAATAATAATGTGGTCATGTTATTATTTAGGTTATACTCTTTAGGGCTTAGGTTTAGGATACATATCATCAATTATAAAGATATAATTCTTAGTCTAAATGATGTTAATTTGGGCCAAAATGATTGGTTCAAGGTTTAAAGAGTTTATATTTATGGTTTAGAGTTTAGGGATTATGAACTTTAATAATTAGGGCTTGGGGTATATGTTTTAGTGTATATAAGGTACAATCATGGTGGTGATTGGGGCAAATTGTATCTAATCAACCCCCAAATCACATTTTATAGTCACGTAATTAGGTTAAGAGGGCTCAAAATAGCCTTAATTTACTTTAGATGCACAACTAGTTTGAATGTGATTTTGGGATCAATTATCCCCCACATGATCATAAATTGAGCCTAAAAAGTAAATTATGGTAATGGGTGATGCAATTTTAACCAAGTTCATCCCTATGAACCTAGTTCTTACTATATATATATATATATATAAAGAATGTTAATTGGAGTTAAATTTATTGGTGTAAGGTTTAGAGTCTATAATTTAAAGGGTTTGGGGTTTAGGTCTTATGTCTTAGGGTTTAATGTAAATCGTATAGGTTTTAGGGTTAAAGTTAAATGGTACAGGGTAATTTAGGGTTCCAAATATCAAATATAGGGTCCAATCACTAAGGTAATTGAAGAAAATTTGAGCTACTTGTGACATCTATTTCTGATTTAATTACCTTCATGTTTACATTTTTGATAAAATTAGGGTAAATTATGCTATGTAAATGTTTCATACATGTTATACAATTGGTTAAGCCATAAATTTGGTATATGGGCTCAATTTTACCTGAATCACATAGGGAATTACACAAACTGACTAATTATATCAATTCATGAAAGAAGATTGATCTTTTGATTTTTACCCAAATCATATCCTATTATTAAAGGGATTTAAATTAGCCTCAAATGCATCCTCACTTAAATGAATCAACTAACTCATCCTCTTTGTTCAATTAGGTTTAAGGGGCTCGAAATAACCCCAATTTACTAAATAGATGCACAACTAGATTGGTACTCCAAAGGCTTTAGCCATAGGATTAAAAAGTGAATTTTATAACATCTCATGATAAAATCAGTTATATCATACAAGGCATGTATGTTTATGACATTAGTGGGCATTAGGTCATATGGTTTACAATTTATGTTTTAGGGATTATGGTAATGGGTTTACGTGTAAGGACTTGTATATTGATGTCTAATCACTAGATATGCCATGTGTTCAAACCTGAAGTTGGTATATAGAGAAAGCTTATGGTTTACAATTTAGGGTATTGTTCAAGGTTTATGGTTTACAACTTCTAGGTTTTAATGTATATACATGGTTTAGGATCCATAAGATCAATTGAAAAGATGATTGAGGATAATTTGAATCACTTAGATGCATTTGTGACTATATAATGTGTTTTTGGGTTGTCATTATACCATGGATGTCATTATGCAGATTCAGTGAATTAGTTAAATTGGGTAATTAGTCATGTGATTTAGGCCCAACTAAGCCCTGTGAAGTTAATTTTTAGTATAAATGATGTTAATTTGGGCTAAAGTGATTGGTTAAAGGTTTAAAGAGTTTATATTTATGGTTTAGAGTTTAGGGATTAAGAACTTTAGGGATTAGGGCTTAGGGCTTAGGGTATAGGTTTTAGGGTATATAAGGTACAATCATGATGGTGATTGGGGTAAATTTGAGCTCCTTAAAATTAGATTTATGGTATTAAATAATGTGAATTTGGGATCAATTATCCCTAACATCATCATAGATTAAGCCTACAAAGTCAATTATGGTAATGAATGACGTAATTTTAACATAACTTATCCCTGTGAACCCAATTCTTACTATATATAAAGGATGTTAATTGGGGATAAATTGATTCCAAGGGCCTACTGAGCCTCAATGTATTGAATTTCATCCATATGATATTAATTAGGGATCCAAGTCTTCACCATACTATAAAAATAAGTATTTTTTCAATTTGATTAGAAGTTTGGTCCAAATGAGCTGTATGCAAGGAATTACATTCATATATAATGCAAATTAGGGCTTACTTATCCCTAACTACATGTCATATTGAACCAATTGAGTATTTGGTTCCATATGATACATAATTGGGGTTAATCGAGGCTTGCCCAAGGAATTGAGTCAACCAAATTTTAATTAGGGCCCTAATTGCACACCTTATTCAAATAATTAAGTGTTTGATTGAATCTAATATGAAATCAAGACCAATTAAACCCTATCTAAGGAATTATATCCATTTAATAATAATTGGGATTCTGATTATGTATGAAATTCAATTGAAAGAATATTTTGTTTAATATGATTTATGAAATTTAGTCCAAACAATCCATGTGTATAAAGTTTCATCCTTCTAATATCAACAAGGGGATCTGTTGGTCCCAAATACATAACATATTGAATCAACCAAGTATTTAGTTTAGTTAAATATGTAATTATGGCCAACCAAGGCTCATGCAAGTAACTAAATACATTTAATGTCAAATACAACTTCATTAGCCCCAATTGTAAACTATATCCAACTAATCATTTATTTAGTTTTACCTTATATATAATTAGGGCCAACTGAGCCCCATGAAAGTAATTTTGTCCATATAATGTTCTATTTGGGTTCCATTAGCCCTGATTGCACACCATATTGAACCAATTGAGTATTTAGGTTCAATATGATATGCAATTGGGACCACTCAATCCCCAAGCAAATAATTACATCCATCTAATGTCATTTGGGGCTCTAATTACACCATCTTAAATCAATTGATATTTTTTTCAATACTATACATAATTGAGGACAACCAAGTCCTATGTAATTAAATACTTCTACCTAGAATATCAATCGAGGCATTTTTCACCCCATGCAACCAATCATGTCCATCTAATGTCCATTATGAATATTTTTCTCTAATTGTAGATCATATTTAATCAATTGATTATTTTCTTCAATATAATCTTTAACTAGGATCAATTGGTCCCCATGTAAGGAATTCCTTCAATATAATGTCAATTAGGTCTTTGATAACACACCATATTAAATTAATTAAATATTTAGTTCAATCTAATACACAATTAGGGTTAAATGAGCCTTGAAAAAGGAATTATGTCCATATAATATCAATTAGATCTATAATCGCATGCCATATTATAACAAACCAAGTAACTAGTTTAGTTTGATATGTAACTGGGGCAAACCAAGATCCATCTAAGGAAATATATCCATATAATGTCAATTTGGGATCTATAGGCCTGATTGCACACCATATAGGGATCAAAGGAATAATAAATTGATTCATAGGTTAATACATCTCCAATTATTATTCCATGCTATCAATTCTTGACAAGAACATTAGTCCCAAACAACAATCTTATCAGCAAATATTTGATCTTAAGACTACAGAAATCAAGAAGGAAGAAGCTTTTATAGAAATTGAAGCTTCAAATTAGAATTGGGGAAAAACTAGGAACTAGTCCCTAATAAACAAGTAGATAATAAATGACATAAAGACAACCAAAACTCTAAAAGACAAAAAAAATGGAATTAACCACAAAGAAGAAATGCTACAAAACCACCATAGATGGCAAAGCACCAAAGATAGAAGAATCACACAACAAAAATTAGGACAATGAAGAAATCCTTTAATGAATAAAAACTAAAACTAAACTCAAATGAAACCTACAATATTTAACATCAACGATCATCCACAAGTAGAAAGGCTTCTCCTTGAAGAGAAATCATCCAACATCTTCTGGTAACTATTTCAAAAAAATTATACCTCTAATTTGTGTCCTCTACTTCTCACTAACATTCCTACATTGGTCTTTTGTTTCCCACCTTTAAAATAAAAAGAATCGAGTAACCTTAAAGACATGTCCTCCAAATGAGTCTCCACCAATATATCATATTATAGTAATAAATATAATTACTATTTATATTATTATATAATATAATATTATCAAATCTTAATTTTTAACCCAATAATAATAATAATAATAATAATAATAATAATAATAATAATTGATAATCCCGTGTAAGATTAAAAAATACCAAAACGAAATTATTTGTATGTGGTATTAAAAAAGGGAGATGGTATAATAGACAAGCCATTTTACTAGTTGAATATTTTGTATTTGTACAACTTTATCTCATCTTATTATTTACCCATGCTTTTACTATAATACTATCATAAATTTAAATAAGTGAAATTTAATTTAATTTAAATTAAATATAAATATAAATATAAATATAAATATTCATAAGAGGCCATGTATAGTTTGGACCAAAGAATATATTACTTAAAATGGGTATCATAAGAGAACACCAAAAATAACAAATAATATATTACTTAAAATAGGTATAATAAGATAATATGAAAAATATCTTTAAAATATATAAAAGAGAACAAAAATTAAAAAGAAATGACAAAATTTCAAAAAGGGAGAAACCCCAAAATTTTCAAACCAATAAAATATTCAATGTCTTACAAATTTGTACCAAATTATCTATGAAAGAAAAATAAAAAAATAATATAGATTCATTCCAAACTTTTTGGAATAAATCTCTACCATTGCATACCCTAGTGTTTATTAGTTGAGAGTATTGGGGACCCTTGGGAATGGCAAGGCAAGGGTGAGGGATTTTAAGATTTTGCAATCCAATAAAATAGCGTATGTGTAAATGTAATGTCAAGGTCACTTTTATGTCATTTCCTTTTCTTTTTTGGGCAATTGAACTTTAGCCTCAGCCTCAGCCTTCTAATTTTATGCTTGAGGATATTAATGTTCATGTCCCAAGATTTGATATATAATGCCATATTATCAACATATGTCAAATGTTATTACATACTATTTTGAACAATGTAATGTTTTTGTGTAATGTTGGGATCCTCAATGTGATCAAAAATATTTCATACACTCATTGGATCAATAGATCAACTATATACTTTTGTTGGGGAAAGGGGGTTATTGTGACAGTTCCTCCTTATTTTGATCAATTATATCAAACACTACCATGTGGAATAAAGTTGTTATTCTCTTATGCAATGTTGTGTTGTGATTTGTTACGTGTAATATTTATTTAATAAATTTTTTTGGTGATGTAGGTTATAGGGGAAACACAATGAATTACAAAACTAGTAGTAAAATTTTGAAATAATTAGTCCTAAAGCAAATTAAAGATGAAGACAAAATTTTCTATGGTGTGCTAATATTTAGCTAAATGAGTTATCCTAGTAATAGTACTTTGTGGTGGAGGCAAGATGCTCACCAACAACTATTCTAAATGTTGGTACAATTGTAAATTACTTTGAAATGTTTTTGTGTGGAGATTAATTTTCAAGAGAGCTTATTTGAGATCTTAATTAAAAAAATACCTCAGCCAATTTAATAGAAAGCTCCACTTATAGTTTATAATGAGAGACAGACATTTTTAAAATGTCACCTCAACTAATATAAATACATCTTTGGAGTTGTAAAGTTTTTGATTTCCAAGTCCACTTTTAGGTAGTTAAGATGCATCTATAAAATAAAATTTCTCTCCATCTATTAAACTGACTTTACACATCTTGAAAGGGTCAAGTTAAGGGTTAGACAATAGTGCAGTTTCTACACATGACCATACATTTTTTTAAGGTAAGTATTTATGTTGGATTTCTTCCTTTCACATAAAAATAAATTTTCAAGTGTATAAAGGTTGTGAGACTAAAAATTACACCTCAAAGAAACTACAATGTTAATCAATCATCAAGTTCATTTTGCAACAAATCCTCTTTGGGTGCTATAGAATCTATAAATGATTCCATGTTTTAAGGCTTTTTGGTATATTTAAAAATATTATATAAATTATTTTATTTTTTATGATATTTGTTTATCGAGGAACACATGTTTACAATAATATTTAATGAATCATATAGTGTTAATGTTATAAATTAGTATTGGATTGCTATTTTTATGTGTAATTGAGGGAAGTTATGTTTAAATATCTCTTGGATGTTATCAATGTATTAGAGATTGATTTGATATTGTATTTTGTAGATAAATTTTCACTTGATTCATATTCATTCAAAACCCAGTTAGGTGATGTTTATTTTTGATGTCACAGCCACCGAAATATTTTTTAATTTTTACATTTATATTTTTTTCTTTGCTTCACCACATATAACCTATTAATAATTGCTCCCCAACAATTACATTTTTAATGGAATTCAAGGCCTCTTTATATTTTTTTGAGAAAATTCTCAAACACAATCCCAACATTGATCCCTTGTTTCAAAATAGCATACGAATTACTCCAGAATAACAAGGCATTGAAGTTGTGTTTCATAAAATAGAACTATGAATGGGGAAGGCATCGATCTATAGTGTATTTTCTACACATGACCATACAACTTGACGTCCCTCACATTGCATAAATTAAAAATTTTGAAGTACATTTTTTTATATATAGTTATATATAGGATGAACTTGATTTTCTTACAATCAACACATTACGTGACCCATATGATGTTTTTAAAGGTACATGAGAGATTTAGATTCAAGATCTAATTGAATTTGATAGCATTGATAAAAAAAAGCAATACCTATACCCTCAGATCTTCTATTATAAACTTGGAAGATGAATTTTGTGAAACCTCATCCCCTCATCCTAATTCTTATACTTCTAGTGAATCTGGCTAAGTAGATACATGTGAATCCTATAACAACATTGAGTACAACATGAAAACTATGAAAGATGAAACCATTTATCATACACTAATTGATATCCATAGTTAGCACAGGTAAAATATAAAACTATGTTAAAATGCATCTCAATATAAGGATTTGAAATTTTTGATTAATAATACCATTTTCAACATTCTTCCTTAGAATGAAAGTATAGAATATTTAGACTAATAATGGTGTCATTAAAACACATACCATATCCATCACCATCAAACATATATTCCTTTGGACTGTAACTTCATGTGTATACATTATTGAATCAATTTGTTTAACCAATTATCTACCATTGAGCTCAATGGTATCTATATTATACATTATTGTCTATAATTATTAATGTTATTGCTACCTAATCAAAGCTAAAAATGGTAGGAGGGAAAATCATAAATAATGGGGTATACTCTTCAAAAAAAAATCTTTTGAAAGCAAATCAAAACTCAAATAGTATTTCTTCGTAATAATTTTGTTAAATACTAGGTCATATTTTAATTGGCCTTCTGACCAATTCCCTATATATATATATATATATATATATATATATATATATATATATATATATATATATATATATATATATATATATATATGGATCCATCCCCTTGTCTTATTGCTTTAGAGCCATTTTAGTATGTGAGACATGTAAATTTTATGTAAAATTAGCAGGTTGATATTTACCTAATTTTAGCCTTCCTAAAATAATTTCAAAAAGGTTGTCATATACAGAGGATCCTACAAAGCAACAACTATGTTAGACACCTTGAGCCTCACCTTTTAGTAAATCAAGGTTGAGGAATATGAGCAATGAGATATTAGGATCAATGAAGTGGCATGAATAATCAACAAGTTTCATGT
>JARHVA010000160.1:2690000-2732500 GCA_037957365.1 Torreya grandis | reverse complement strand
CATCACCATCAAAGATGATTCGTGATTTTATCCATGACTTGTTCTTTATTTGCTCAATCTTGAAGTTCCTGTAAGACCCATTCTCCTTACACATTTAACTCCACCAATAATATAAAAATACAACAAAAACCAAATTATTCACCAACCAATCCACTCTTTGATGGGAAGAAACTTTGATTTCATTTTAAAATATTTGCTTCAAATGAGAGTCATATAATTCTATAATAGCATTTTTCTCTTGACCCACAATGAGCATTGTATGTAATCATCCTACCCACATGCCAATATGGTAGAGCCATTGATCTTTCTAATATTTGATGAAAACTTCTTGAGATGCATATTGCTCCATGAATATATTCATGTCACAAACCATTGTAAGGTGTTAAAATGTGCAATATTTTGTGAAGGGTTACTATTAGTAAGAAAAAGAGAAGCAATGATTGAGCTATTTATAAGGGGGGGAATGAAATTTCAACACATAATGTGTCATAAATTCATGATAATATGTTAGAGTGAATCTATAAAGATTTTCCAAATGATAAATATCTAATTCCTTGATCAACAAGTAGATCTAAGTTAACAAAACTTACTTTGAAATTTATTGTACCCAAGAAAGTGTGAAAAGTTTTTTTTAAATTTAAAATTACTAAATATGATAAAATGGATCACATACCATCAAGTGTATTCATTCATATGATCATTTTAATTTCCATTTTTTTACATTCAATATGACATTTTACGACATTTGGATTCTTTTTTTTGTTACATTCAATTGTTTCATCTATCCTTCTTTAGGTAAGTGCATGCACATGTTTCAATTTATTATTTTATTTTGATACACATATGCATTCACATCACATGCACACATTAAATTGGGGGTATTATGTAGCCACCAGGTTTTGATACAATACCTATTTCCATTAGGTCTTTTCTTTGTTTTAACACACTTGGTCTAGTTGTGTAAATTTGGCTCTTTTCAAACACATTTCAACCTAGATTACATTATATCTAGCCTTTTAAGATCCAAATATCCTTATATCCGTCTTTTATCATCTTATAGATCCAAATCATCCACTTTTTAATCAACCTCATCTCCACTCTTAGCATTTATTACACCTAGTATAATAATGAAGACCTTTTAATTTTATCCCATATAAAATCGATAGCCTATTGGTTCCATGTTATGCCTTTTCTGGGTCTTTCTACCTTGGCCTAATTTCAAAAGCCTTTGATTTCACTTTTCATAGTATTCCATGGTTGGGAATTACATGTATTATTTTGGAAAGCCCTATATATACAAATAAATTCCTAGTAATTGACCAAATATCAATGGAATGACAAATCATTCTAAGTTATTGAGCTACACATTCCTCCTATTTATTGTGGAACTTATCAAGGAGCCTGCATATTGAGCTAACATTGGTTTTTCATCATCTTTAAGTCATTTTCCATTATCATATTGTACCAAAATAGGGTTTATGATCATGTTCATGTATTTGTATTAGATTTTATAGGGATGAAATGTGGAGCCTTTCTCTAAATTACACTTCACTCACATACACATGAGAAACACATTGACTTTGATTCCAAGTGTGTGGGATATGTAGTTGAAAATCCTCAAGGGGTAGCTCAAGTCAACTAAACTTAAAACACTTGTTATATTTATACTTTTGAGGGCTAGGTCAAGGAGAGAAAGAGAGACAATTCAACTTATTATACCTATAAATTTTGCATAATGATCACACAACCCTACTTGACAATAGCTTGTAAACCTACTAATAAAATTATAGCATAAAGAACAAATTGAATGACACATTTAGTGGTAGGGTACATGTTCAACAATAATAGGTGGTATAAATTTGGTGACCTATTAATTATGTCTCGTATGAATTTGGTGTAACATTGATTTTGTCTTAGTGATAATCACTAGTCAAATTTCACATAGAGCAATAGAGTCACCTATAGAGCCTATATCCAATTTTAAAAATTTAGAATAAAACTTAGGGGTGTTAAATTCTAGTCTTATTTATGTTTTCATTGTTATTATATGCTTTAATCATTTTATATCTCTATTTGTTCATATTTTTAGCCACTAAGCTAATCTAATTATTGTTGTAGAATGTAATATCTTAAATGTCCCTTATGCATTAGTTTTAATTATTTGTGCATGTGGTAATTACCCTAAAACCACAAATACTTAAAATCATAATATCCCTATTGGTATCTAATATTTTGGCTATCAAATTAGGAAGCCATGAATCATCTAAAGTTTGCTATAGGCAAACTCATCTTTGCTCCTATAAAATGCCAAATTAAAAAGACCCAATCAGTCTCTCATTAGATAAAAATAAGAAAAAACATGAGATAAATCTTAAAAAAATAATTAAATAAAAATTTATAACTATGTTAGCCATTTTGGCAATGTATCATTAGACACGTACTAAATATGTATATCATCAGTCATCTAATAGTATGTCATTGACTATTTGCACCATGTTTCACTATATTGGCCATTTTTACAAACATCATCAACCATTTCTCATAACTACAAAGGTCATTTCTTGAAATCAGCTACATCGATCATTAGACAAAACTTTCTCAACCATGTTACAATTTCCAACCTATAAAATGTCATAAATTAGGTTGATGATGTTTTATAGGTGCAAAACCCTATTTATTACTCCTAATTTTTTCAATTTTGTTTGAATGTCATTTCGATAAAATCCCATTACCCCTCTCTTAATTATTTGCATTTTGATGTTTTTTGGGGCAAATTTTGGTAGGCATAATTTTTTCAATGCTATATTTTCCTATTATACCATATTTACCTATCATGGAATTAAATGCAAAACCTACCTTGATAATAACTCTTCTACATCGTCTAGCCATTGTGTCTTTCTGTGCCAAAAATGGTTGTCCCAAAGCTAAAATATCTCTAAATCTCTAAATATAAATATAAAAAATGAAAGGCCTATGTCCTATTTAAAGCTTCCAAATCAAAAATTCCAAACTTTTAAAAATTATCTCTTAGATTTTATATATTATCCATATCTTTGCAATCATAGCTCCTATTAACATACCAAAAGAAGTGATAGAATCCTTGTTCCTTAATAAACTTTATTGTATCAATGGAATATTTTTGAAAAAATTAGGAAAATCACTTATTTTATAGGCCTGAAAGACCTATCTTAGAAATTCTTTGGCATCTTATGCCATCATGCTTCTTATAACTATCTAGGTAGGTTAAGAAACACATGCTTATTTATTTACCTTCACTTATCTTATATTTACCCCCATTTATTACAATACTTACATATTTATGTTTATGCTGTTATGTTATTTTTCCAAAGCATCGTCATGTATTACACAATTGTGACACATGATGAGATTTGGTTGGGCACATGTAAACATATTATTTTCACTTACACAGTTTTATCTCACAAGAATTGTCAACATATTAATCTACTTGAGTGTATGTCCTAAGGAGTACACTGAGATCGAGGTGCAATAGTTTGTGGCACTTCATGATATATTTTATCATACTTATCCATTCTTACTACCACTTTAATTCCTACCATGGAGGTTCCCACTCTCTCTTTTTCCCCTGTAAGCATGTTTATTCGATGTCATTACCCTGATCGATTACATCTTGTAGTTTTTGCCAAGTTGGTTTATCTCTCAACCATGTCGATGATGTACTATGTTTGCTAGACATTTTTATATGCCATCAGTCAGACCAATGAAGTGGGATAATTTTTATTTTTGAATTTTAAAGTTTGGATATGTATTTATAGGATTATTATTTGATATTTATCAAAATATAGACATCCAATATACTTTTATCGCATAGTTAGGTCCACCTATGTAAGAAGAAGAAGAATTAGGATAAGGAGTTTACACTTGAAGAAGACTAATTAGCGTAAGGACTTGAAGATTTCAAGAAGAGACACTAAACCAACAAGTTATACTTAGTATTTAGAGTCCCCAACTTGGGTCTTATTCTTTCCATCTTGACTTCACTCACAACCATTTTTGGCAAAATGTCACTTGAGCTAAGGGGGATATTAATGCACTGACAAGTCAACCTAAGATAAGTATCTTAACCCTATACTCTTTATTTTATTCTTTAGTGGTTAAATTATATTAGTTTATTTATTTATTATTAGATTAATATATGTTTGTTAGTACTTTACTATTATTTTCATGCTCTTTATTTATACTTTAGGGTTACCCTCCAATGACACTTTTAGTTTTCTTAGTTTAGATACCTTGTGGATACCTTATAATGACATTGTATTTTATTTGATTATCTTTTATAACTCTTAGTTAGAATATAATGACATTTTGGATCTAGTTAGGCCTAAACTTGATTTTGTTTATGTAGACTCCCCATTTATATCTTTGGTAACCTCCTTTAATCATGAGCCTTATATATAGCCACAATCCGCTTTCTAGACCAATGTATTTTATGCATGTTGGATCCAGTATGACCTTTTGTATTTTTATATTTTATTGGATTCTTATTTTCTGAACCATAATTGACCTACACATAGGTTCAATTGTCCTATTCACATTTGAAGAAAATCAAATTTTTAGGCATCTATGTGAAATTTTAGAAAGATAAGAAAGGTTTTCAGAGCCTTAGAATTGATGAACAAAGTTGTCAAATCAATTTTTGTATGTTTGTTATTTATGTAAATGTGTAGTGTATAATTTTAGTTACCAATAATGTTGGGTGTATGGTTCTGATGAGGTCCTCAAGTTTTTACGTTTTTTTGTAGGTTCTCACTTTCTTATCCTAAAAACCTTGACTTTATTGTAAAATTATGAAATGTTTCCATTTTTTTTTTCAAAAATTAGGTATTAATCTAAACCCTTCTCTTGTCAATTATTATATTAAAATAAAGAAAACAATTAACTTTAATTTTATTATTTATAAATATATTTGATTTAGATATATTTATTCATATTATAACATGTTAAAATTACATATTAATTGAAAGGGTTATATTCTCCCAAATAAATTTAAGGAAATGAATACCAAAAGTAAAGTGAACATTGTGAAATAATTTTAAAAAAACATGTCAAACACATAGAAAAGATTTACCCCACGTAAGTATAGGGCTTAGGCAATCTAAAAATAGACACGGAGTCATTATCAATTCTTACTATGAGAATAAAATGTGATGTAGAGAATATACTATGAAAGAATTCAATTAATTCTAGCCATAAGATGTTCCAAAGTTAAACATTTCTATATGCAAAAATTATTTATTTATTGTACTTTATGATTAAACATTTGAGTTCCCTCACTCTACCATAGCTTTCACAATCATGTTTTGCTTAGAAAACTCTAGAGAGTGTTAGGAAGCTACCAAATTCATCCCACAGACCTATTGATCAATGATAAACCACATAAGAGAGGTAAGTGATTGAAATCTTTCCTATTTAACCCTAATTTTTCATTTTTTAACCTTGTTTTTTAATTTTCATTTTTTATAACAGCTCATCCTACTAACCCTCTAAACCCTCTACACAACCCTCTGGTTACTCCTCCTAACCCTCCACAAAACCTTGTTGTTCCTCCTATCCCTCCACCTAACCCTCCTATAGTTCCCAAAAACCTCCTAGTATTCAAGAGGTTTTTATTGACAACATTATGGGAAACAAACTTGAAATTGAAGAGTTAATTGATAGAATAAGGGATCCCAATTTGATTAACTCCCATCTCACCCAGCTAGTCAATTCTCTATAGTACTTATTAGGTCAAATTGACTATATAACAAGTCAATTTGATCAACTGACCTCATATAGGGATACTTATAGGGTATATTATGACAACAAGTTGTCATCCCTTTAGGTCAAGAACAAATATATTTCAAAATTTAACATTTGTGTTCTATTCATCGACCCAACCACCAATGCCCCATTTCTCATAATTGCTAAACATTTTCCTATCCATCATTATGTACTTAACATAATCATGACCAATTTTTGGGATCGATAGTGGCTAGTAGTTGATTATCCACCATGTAACAACCATGAGTTCTCGATATATTTTTTGAGGAAGCTCTACTGTGAGTTTGTCCTCAACAAGATTCCCAATTATTTTGATTTTAGTGAGTTTTAGGGCTGAGGAAAAGGCTCTATATAGGATCAAAAAAGTATACATTGTGCACTTAATTAACCTATGTGGATCTATATCTAAAATCCTCTTGAGCCTAAGATCCCCTCTGTAGTTCAATAAATCATGGAGATAGACACTCTCTATGCTCTTAGTTCACTCACTGATACACTCATTCATCATATGAGTAGGCTTTTATAGAGTGATGTTATAGATGCACCATAGATAACCTGACCCCAACCCTACCCTTGTAGTTTGTTTGGATTTATGTGCATAAGACATTTTGATTATGATGGCATTAGTGGTTCAGATGGCTTATATCATATTCTTAGGAGTGATGAGTTTTTAGCACACACATATGGCATGTAGACATTAGTCACCACATAGATGTAGGTATATTTCACATAAATGTCATGTTAAATTTAAGTTATATATACAAATTTAATTTCTAAGCTAATAATTAATTTATATATAAATTTAATATAATATATATGTCATTTTTTATGTCACAGGAGGTGACATTTCCTTCATCATGAAGTTAGCATTTACAATTTTTTATTTGTCATTATCGATGTTTACATATTCTGATCTCATTGTTGGGTAATTCATGAATGCATCAACCTCTGTTAGGATGAAACCATTTACCTATATATAGGTAAAAAATATTTACATATGTGTTTTTCTATTTGCATATATTAGGATTGTAGTTTTTTAACATATATGTTTTGCTCTTTGCATGTAATTTACTTCTCTTCTCAAGAATTAATGAAAAAATAACACAATCAAAAATATAACAGTCATGAATGGTCTTATGTTGGACCATGCTTCCTTAGGATTAACATCCTACAATGCTCTTATAGGGTCATTGACTGAGGATGTAGACATTGCATTCGTATCTTCTACCCATTATCCATATGGTACATTTTATCTTTCTATTA
The DNA here is from genome assembly GCA_037957365.1 of Torreya grandis. Taxonomy (NCBI): domain Eukaryota; kingdom Viridiplantae; phylum Streptophyta; class Pinopsida; order Cupressales; family Taxaceae; genus Torreya; species Torreya grandis. The sequence goes on along the minus strand of JARHVA010000160.1, from coordinate 2,725,438 downwards.
CGTGAGGTCAATAGACTATTTTAAAAGAAATCTATTGCATGCTTCTAGGGATAGGACATTATTTATGAATAAATCATGAATCACATTTTTACATAAAATATTTGAATCTTCCTTATAAATATACTCCCATTTTTCTAGTGGAAGTGAGCATGGAGGTGATAATATCCTATTAAATGGGAGTCTCATTCATATACTTCTTTCCTGAAGACTTTCTTAATAATGCAAACTAAAATTTGTATGACCATATTCCATATAAAATTATAAGGACACAAACTTGACATGACTTCACATGTACCATAAATACTTCCTCCTCTTTGATATGGGTGAACACAAACAATCCCTTTTCTCTCTTTCTCATATATATTTGCACACCCAATATTTGTATAAGATCCATGTATATATATATATTTTAAGGTAGGAGTGTGAAATAAATATCCCACACTGATCCACTTAAACAACCATCTCAAATAAATAATGAGGACCTACTATAATCATAAATGTCATACCCAACACATACATCCTTATGATTAGGCTAGGATTTAGAATGAGTGTCAAAACCCACCCATTAGTTGCCCAAATCATTTCTAAAAAAGGGGAGATGATTGTCAAGCATGCCTACTCTTTATTCCCCTTCCTTGAAAATTGATAATAAGATCAAATGACCTTGTAATACCATAAAAAAAGGAAGTAGTTACGAGGATCCTACCTAAGTCAAACCCCTATTTTTAGACAAGTAATAAATAAACAACCAATATAGTCTAACATGTAATATGGTATAAATTGAAGATCTTGACCCAAGTATATTTATATTTATCAATGAAAAAAAATAAACTAGTATATTATATATTCCCTTTCACTAATCCTCTAATTTTGGTTTTGGTACAAGGTTGCTACTCAAACACTTCAATAGATGGCTTATCAATTCAAATCTAAGTGTATTTTCATGTGCATGCTTGTCCTCTTCTTTCCTATAACGTGTCATTACATTCATGTACTTATATATATATATATATATATATATATATATATATATATATATATATATATATATATATATATATAGTTTTTATACAAGTACTTCTATTTATCATTTTGGTTTCCATATATAATATTTGATACTTTATATAAAACTAAGTGAGACCTTGTTTACATGAACAGTTGATGGCATGAGTAAACACTTCTCCCTTTCTAAAAACTAAGATAGACATAAGCATTATTGTTGTAATGTCACCTAAAAAGGCACTAACAGAGGTACATATTAGTTCTTGTAATTGTGAATTATAAAACTAGACTTATTTTAATAATTTTAGTACGTATACTTGGGGAAAATATAACTTATGTAAATGTATTATGTATGCAGTGTTGTCCTATGATAGCTAATAGTCCAAGTTAGATGGTGATTTGCGCAAGTTTACATGTTCCTACCATATTTGAGTTGCCTATTTGGATAGCCAAACCTGTTATTAACTTGTTTGAGTGTGAAAAATAGATTAAGCATGATCACAAGCTTGTAATAAGTGCATATGTTTAAATGATTTTTTATTATAGTTTAAAATTAATTTCTTAACAATTGCTTGAATTCATTTTATGTTAATTAATAATTTTTATATTTAAACAAGCTTAATTGCAAGCTAGCTATGAGCATAGGACCTGCAATTAGACCTTGGAGCAATCCAAGGCATTAGAACGGTCTCGATATACTATTAGAGCATTCTAGGGACAATCTTCTTTGAGGAAGGAAAAGAGAGGGAATTTATTTGATAGATAGGATGACTTACACATGAGATGTACTTTTTTGTATGCATATATGGCAATTGATGCATTTTTGGCATTATATCAACACATATGACATTCAGCCAACATTAGATACTATGTTGGTAGATGTAATTTTTTGTATGCCTATCATGATAATCTATGTATTATTGACATTGGACACATGTGCCTATAGTATATGCCTATCATGGTAATCTACTAATTTATATTCAATTTTTATTTCATTATGTGTTATTATACAATGTTATTTTGATCTTCCAAATTATTATCTATTGGATCTCATTTTTAATGTTGTACACATAAATGAGGATTAAAAAATCATTATTTTCAATGTTATAAATCTCATATCTCCCATATTTTTTTAAATTAAATTTTTTATTTCATTGTGTGTAGTGGAAATGACTAATGACACTCTTATCACATAGGATTAATGGCCTTATTCTCTGTTTACCTACTTATTTTACACTTTGGATACACTTCATGGTTTCATTAGACCTCTTACAAACCTTTGACATTCATTATCTAACTCATTTCATACATTCCATTCACAAACCTCCTCTCACTCTTTCACTATCTTCTCACTAGGAAATCTTCTTAGGTTTCAAGTACCAAAACTTGATATAGGTCTCAAGGAGTTAGTAATATATCATAGATGTTTTGACATGGTTAAATCACACCTGTCTTAACCTATTACAAGTGCTCAAACACACTTCAACATTTAATTCCACATATAGGGCACAATAAGGCATAACAAGGCGCCTTACATAATACGGCACTCTATAGGCCTATGATAGAAACATGAAGTATGCCATATATCATAAAAAATCAATTTTAGTGACAATATGAACATATATTTAATGATAATAAATTATACATAATAAAAAATACTATACCTTGCTGCACTAGATTCCACACATGCACTAGATTAAAATACTATATCATTCACCCACTCTTTTGACTCACACACATTCCAAATAGAGTCCATGCATGCATAAAAAAAACATACCAAGTGTCTCATATAAATAGTCAAATAACTTACATTTGAGCACAAAATGAGTGGATCTCACTTGAACCCGTTAGAGTCATATAATCCTCATCCTTTGTCAAGTGTTCTTCCTCCATTAACTAGAAATGTCTACAAATAGTAGAATTTGGTTGAGCGCCATGACACATGTTCTCATTACACTATTCAACCATAGTTTCTAAATCTATCAAATGAACACCCTCTTCAAATTTCAACTCCTCCCTTGTAATATCTCTTTTTACACATGCTTCAGCACCGTCATGTTCCCCTTTTCCTGGTCAGCCTACGTGAAACTCCAAATGTGTTTTACACTAGTGGTAACATGCATCTTGTTAAACCAATAAAACATTTGTGTATTTTTTAACTGTGATGTGTAATTATCTAACCAAATATAATATTCATTGAAAGTAATGTTCCTCTAACTCAACTATTCATAAAACTTTTCAAAACAACCTTGCACATACTTTGAATATTGTGATCTATCATCATTGATATAAAAATGGTACTCTATTAATATTTTTTTTTTTGATATATACTATCATTTACATTCATGAATGCTATATGCATGAATATGGTAACTTGTGATGAGTTGTAATACTATGATTGAACACCCATTTGGGGTTTTAATGTGTAATTCTCAAACAAATCAACTACTAAAACAATAAAAATAGGTGGGAATGTATACTTGAATATCTTGAAATGTTCATCCAACCATCTAGCCCTGTGTGTGTGCCTTGCATACTCATAAATAATCTTCTCCCTAAATTTGACACAAAATTTGGAAATAGGTATCTTTTTTTTAACAAGCTCACACCTTCTAGATTTTTTGCCATCTTTTACTTGATAAGTCACTAATTTATATTTGCTTAAAACAAATAATTCATGTCTAATTACACTTATAATCTCCTCATGGATATATTTTTTAAAATTTGGAAATCCACCACAAATGTTGTAATCCACTAGCGATCATTATACATCGGGCAACATTACTATATTTATTGCATAATCTCAAGCCTACAGTATAATATGCATCGTGTAAATTTTTTTAAAAATAATATTTTTCATCATCCATGTTGGATTTTCTTAGTCCTAATGTGTACATTATAGGTCTCATCTTAATCAATTTTATCAATGAAACAAATAATTGACATCTTTGACTATCATACTCTAAACTATGAAAAAAAGTATCCCAAATTTGTTTAGCCAATCTTCTTGAATGGTGATCAAATATTTTTTTATGCATTGGTTTTAAAATATTTTCATCAAATTCAATTAAGTACTTGTCTTTTTTACACACAATTCTTATAGGTGTTGGTAATGGTGGAATTTATTGAGAGGGTGTTTCAAAACCATTATTGCTTTCATTATTTAGAGGTGGGATGACATTTTATTCATTGTTAATTTCTTCATTATATGTTTCCATGAAATTTAATTGATGTTTAATTTCATCACTATTTGTTTCCATCAATTTTTTTTTCATTCATGGGGGGTGAAGCATCATACATAGACTCATCATCAACAAAATCAAAAACATAAACCTTTGAATGTGAACTTCCAACATTAACTAATTCATTATTATTCATTTCATTATGGCCAGTTTCATTATTATTCATTTCATTATGGTCAATTTACACATTATTTAATTGATTATATTCAATTTCATCATTTTTTCATTCATTATCATCAATTGGCTTATTATCTATGGCATTTGGTTCATTAGGATTAGGGTTTGTACCTTGTCTACCATGAAGTTTTTACATTTGTAGCTTATGTTTCTCTCTTAATTACTCTAATTCCTATGCTATTTTTTTCTTCAACAACTTCCTCTTCATTTTTTTAACGTGATCCAGAACCCATCAAAAGGAAAAATAGATAAATTTCAAAGGTGGGGTCAAGTACATAGATATGCAAATCTCACAAAAGTATGTAAAGAATATTTGTGGGGACAAAAGTCTTGATTTGGGTTTAAAATAGTCATTAATAATTATGTTTAATCTAAAATAATAATAACATGATCATGTCAGTACATAAAATGGTCACATTATGTGTTATATATGGTTCTGGCCCATCCAACCCATTGAGAAGCTGATATCGACAATAATGCAATCATATTATGTAATCAAATGTTCGTGTTATTGTCTATATAAGTTTTAGGGTTGGTAATTGGCAATGATAATTGAGTTTTGATTATTTTAAGAATAACATGATCATGTTATTAAATAATGTGATTGCATTATACTTAATATAGATAAGGGATTAGGGAATAAGGCATTAATGCATAGGGTTTATGGATTAGGATTACAATTTATGTTTTAGGGTTTGGATTTAAGGGTGTATATAAGGTCTAATCACTATATGCCATGTGAAAACTTAATTTTTATTACAAAGGATGTTAATTGGGACTAAATCAATTGGTAAATAGGGAAAGTTTTTAGTTTAAAATTTAGGGTACAATGTTTAAAGATTAGGTTTAGTCTACACATGGTTTAGGGTATATAAAGGATGTTAATTGGGGCTACATTTATTGGTTTAGGGTTTAGGGTTTAGGGTCTATATAAGAGTCTAAAGTTTAGGAATTATGGCTTAGGGTTTAATTTAAATGGTATAGGGTTTAGGGTTCAAGTTAAATGGTACAATGTAACTTAGGGTTTAAGATATTAGATATAGGGTCTAATCACTAAGGTAATTAAAGAACACATGAGCTAATTGTGACACCTATTTATGACTTGATTACCTTCATGTTTACATTTTTGATAAAAATAGGGTCAATTATGCCATGTACATGTTTCATACATGTTATATAATTTATTGAGCCATAAATTTGGTTTAGGGGCTTAATTTTGTCCATATCATGTAGGGAATTACACATATTGACTAATTAGATCAATTCTTGATAGAAGATAGATATTTTGATTTTTCCCCAAATCATATCTTGATATTAAAGTGGTTCAAATTGGCCTCAAATGCCTCCTTGATTAAAAGAATCAACTAGCTCCTCCTCTTTGGTTAATTAGGTTGAAGGGACTTGAAATAGTCCTAATTTAATAAACAAATTCACAAATATATTGGTACTCCAAAGGTTTTATCCATAGGTTTAAAAAGTGCATTTGATGACATTTCATGATAAAATTAGTTATATCATACAATCCATGTATGTCTATGGCATGTAGTGGGCATCAGGGCATAGGGCTTACAATACATGTCTAATTTCTAGATATGCCATATGTTCAAATCTGATTCTTACTACAAAAGATGTTAATTAGGATTAAATTAATGTTGGTAAATAGGGGAATTTTATAATTTAAAATTTAGGGTATAGTGTTTAGGGTTTATGGTTTATGGCTTCTAGGTTTTAATGTATATACATGGTTTAGGGTATGTAGGGTCAATCACAAAGATAATTGAAGACCATTTGAATAAGTTAGACCCATTTTTGACTATAGAATGTGTTTTTGGGTTGTCATTACACCATGTATTTCATCATGTAGATTGAGTGAATTAGTCAAATGGGGTTATCAGTCATGTGATTTAGGCCAAACTAAGCCCTGTGAACATAATTCTTAATCTAAATGATGTTATTTTGGGATAAAATGATTCGTTTAAAGTTTAAAGAGTTTATATTTATGGTTTAGAGTTTAAAGATTAGGAACTTTAGGGATTAGGGCTTAAGGTATAGGTTTTAAGGTATATAAGGTACAATCATGATGGTGATTGGGGAAAATTTGAGCTCCTTGAATGTAAATTTGTGAGTATTAAAGAATGTGAATTTGGGATCAACTATCCCCCAAATCATCATAGATTGAGTCTATGAAGTCAATTGTGGTAATGACTAATGTAATTTTGACCATGCTCATCTCTGTGAACCTAATTTTTACTAAATATAGAGGATGTTAATTGGGGCTAAATTTATCCTAAGGGCCTATTGAGCCTCAATGTAATGAATTTCATCCATATAATATCAATTGGGGATACAAGTGCTCACCCTTTTAAAAAAATAAGATTTTTTTCAATTCAATATGCAATTCGGTCCAAAGGAGTTATGTACAAGGTATTACATTCATATATAATGGAAATTGGGGCTTACTTGACCTTGATTTCATACCATATTGAGATAATAAAGTATTTAGTTCTAGATGATACATAATTGGGGCCAATCGAGGCTTACCCAAGGAATTGTGTCAACATAATTTTAATTAGGGCCCTAATTAAACACCTTATTCAAATAATTGAGTGTTTGAGTGAATTTTATATGAAACCATAACCAATTGAATCCTCTATAAGGAATTACATCCATCTAATAACAATTTGGATTTTGATTATGAACCAAATTTAATTGAAAAAATGTTTGGTTCAATATTATCTATGAAATTTAGTCCAAACAAGCCTTGTGTAAGAAATTTCATCCTTTTACTCTCAACAAATGGCTATGTTGGTTCCAAATACATAACATATTGAATCAAACAAGTATTTAGTTTAGTTAAATATGCAATTATGGCCAACCAAGGCTCATGTAAGTAACTGAATACATCTAATGTCAATTACAACTTTGTTAACCCCTATTCTAAACTATATCTAGATAATCATGTATTTAGTTTTATCCTATACATAATTGAGGCCAACTGAGCCCCATGAAAGTAAAATTTTCCATATAATGTTTTATTTGGGTTCCATTAGCCCTGATTAGATGCCATATTTAACCAATTGAGTATTTATATTCAATATGATATGAAATTTCAGCCACTTAATCCCCAAGCAAGGATTTACATCCATCTAATGTCATTTGGGGCTCTAATTACACCATGTTAAATAAATTGGTATTTTTTTCAATACTATACACAACTGAGGACAACCAAGTCCTATGTAATTAACTTCTCTCACCTATAATATCAATCGAGGCATTTTTCATGCCACGCAACAAATTATGTCCATCTAATGTCCATTATGAATATTTCCCCCTAATTTCACTTATTATTTAACCAATCAAGTATTTTAATTCATTATAATCTATAATTAAGATTAATTAGTCCCCTTACAAGTAATTCCTTCAATATAATGTCAATTAGGGCTTTCATAGCATAACATATTAAACTAGTTGAATATTAAGTTCAATATAATACACAATTGAGGTTAAATGAGCCCTGAGAAAGGAATTATGACCATATAATGTCAATTGGATCTCTAATTCCACACCATATTATAAAAAACCAAGTATTTAGTTTTGTTTAATATGTAATTATGGTTAACCAAGCTCTATGCAAGGAAATATGTCCATCTAATGTCAATTTGGGTTTTATTGGCCTGAGTGCACACCATATTGGGAGTAAAGGAACAATAAATTGGTTCATAGGTTAATACATCTCTAATTATCATTCAATGCTATCAGTTCTTGACAAGAACATTGGTCCCAAACAACAATCTTAATCAACTAATATTTGATCTTAAGACTACTAGGCCTAATGGTTCCTATTTGGGATTTAGGGTGTTGAGAATATGTAACATGATCAGTTATTAAATACCATGATCACATTAATTATAGATTTAATTAAATGATCACAATATTTGAATTTGAATTCAATTCCCATGTTTTTTGGCTCAGTAATGGTTTGGATTCCTCAGCCAAAGGCTTGGATTGTCAACGTACAATCGAGTTTTGAAAGGTATGAAAATAAACAACAAATTTCAACTTTGATTTGCAAATACACTAAGAATTTCAATGGAAAAATTCAAAAAAATTATACGTTCACAATGAGCACGCTATCCTCTTTTCAAAAATATGATTTTTATAATTATTGGACTAATTTAAGCTTTCAAACTCTATTGTTTTCTAACTATGCCTTTTTTAGGCCACTACATGCCACAAACATACACGCCTATACATTTTCATTTAATTTGTCTTTCATTGATCCAAGTGAAATTAAAATTATATGGTGACTACGTAGGCCTAATTCTACACACATTCAAAAAAAATTGAGGTAGTTAGGCATGTTGCACAAATGGCAATCCATTTCTTTGTTAGTTTTTAGAATCTATTTACTTGCAAAATTCATAAAAATAAAGTATATTTCATGTTCTTACACCATCTTCAAATTTATAGTGTATATATCTCAAATTATCTACAGAAGTTTAGATTTCTAAAATTTTGGGAAAATCATGTCCATGGGTAGACCACTTTTTATCCCCCAACTTTGTATACTTACCCTTAAAAGTGAGTGTAATAGTTATTTTATTTTTTAATTAAGTTAAATGAGGTAGTGTTTGATAGGTGATATGAACTAAATTGGGACACAAACGAAGGGTCCAAATCCTCTACAAACCATAGATAATAATCATTAGTGTCAATAACATGCCATTAGGGTAAAGATATACCATAAATGGCCAAAACCAACATAACATGTCCAACGATATTTGACTCTAAGTGGGACTAGACACAACTTTTACTTTTTCCTTTCGATAATAATTATGATTTTTTAAAACAAAATTAAACATGCATTATATATTAGCCTCTATTAATATCAATATAAAATATATCAAAACTTAGTTTTTCAAAAAAACTTAACTAGAAATTTCCCCAAAGGTGCAAGTTACACTGAAAGGGTTGTACATTTTTGTTTTTTGTAAAGCAAGATTCTATAAAGGGGAAAAATATAATTTAGTAGTTGTACCTCGCTTAAAACCCATGACTACCGACTTCATCTCACATTTTGTGTGTGAGGAGTGAAGCAAAAATAATCTTATATTTTAGGAAATGGTAAAAAATGAGGTTATATGTTTCTTCATATGACTTGAGAATGAATTGTGCAGGGCAGAGATGTTTAGTTTCATGACAAACTTGTTAAATGACAAAGTAGTGAGATGGACCCTCCCTATATATATAATTATAATTATTATATATTATATTATTATTTTTATTAATATGATTACTATTAATAATGTACTACATGTATATAATATAATATATTAGTATTAATATATACAATTAATAAATATTCTAAAATATTATATGTTATATATTATTATAATATAATAATAACATATATATATATGATTAATATTGATATATTAATATATAATTACTTTATTAATAATATATTGTATATATATAATATAGTATAGTATATATTAATATATTTTAATATTTATGATGTATTATATATTATATTACATTACATTATATATTAACGTATGAATATATTATAATATATAGTATATATTATTATATAATATAATATTATATTATTATAATATATATTTTTAATACTGGTAAACATTTTTATAAAATCTAATCAGAATTATAAATCAGAGAAGTGTTTTTGAGTTAGAGTTATAAATTGGGAAGGAAGAAGCTTTTACAAAAATCTAGACTTCAAATTGGAACTGGGATACAACTGGGGACCAGTCCCCAATAAACAAGGAGATAATAAAATGACATAAAGATAACCAAAACTCCAAAAGATGAAAAAGGGGAATCCAACACAAGGAGGACATGCTACAAAACCACCATAGATGGTAAAGTACCAAAGATAGAAGAATCACACAATAAAAATTAGGACAATGAAGAAATCCTTCAATGAATAAAAACTAAAATTAAACCCAAATAAAACCTATAATAATAATTGTCAAGGATCGTCTACAAGTAGATTGGCTTCTCCTCAAAGAAAAATCATCCAACATCTTCTGGCAATCATTGTGAATAAGTTCTTTCACTTCTAGTCTCATTCTTTATGCCTCTGGTTTGCATCCTCTACGTCTCACTGACATTTCTACATCTACCTTTTGTTTCTAACCATTAAAACGAAAAAAATTGAATAACCTTAAAAATATGTCCTCTAAATGAGTCTTCACCAATATATCATATTATACTTACAAACTAGATTTGATTATGTAAATTCTCCAAAAGTATAGAATAAAAATGATAGATTTGTATTTGACATAATGTTTTGATTTGTATAGAATATGTGGGATTATTTTATAGTGGAGCAGCAGTGCTAGAGCAACACTTAAAGAGATGTTTAATATTATATCATGATGTTTATTTTAAAGAGATACTTATTTAATTTGAACATTTTAATGTGTGTAGATTTATATGCGAGTATGAGGAGCATGGTTACAAGATTATTCAAGAGTTTGGATATAGGGACCAATTTTTTATATTGCACCATAATATCTTGCATTTTATGTAGGTGGGAATAAATTATGATTTAAACTACAGTTTAATTCACATCATGTTGAAATGCACATGTCACCTCCCATTATAGACTGTCAAGCAACAAGGTCTCCAATCAAGTTAAGAAAATGGACATTTATGGATTATATGTAACAATTATATGAGATGTGAAAATGCAAGAAACTTACATTTAAAAAAAGAACATGTTTATGACTCTAATGATTTGAGCCTCAAAGGGTTAGAAGCTATAGTAAAAAAACTCAAGATTTATAATTCTAAATAAAATAAAGAGAAAAAGAGGCAAGATATTCTAAAGCGAAGGGAATTTGCAAAAGTAAGTGATACATTATATTTTTTCCATTATATTTTTTTTCTCACCAATAATTCACATCTTGTTCTTACACATGAGTTACAAACCCTGACAAAAAAATAAAATGTGTTAGTTACAAATAAGAATGTGAAGGGGAGAAGATGAGAGTTAAAGGTGAGCATATTTGTTTCTCTTCAATCTTCAATCACTCTTGCTGTTGAATCAAATTACTATGATTTTTATTTGTAATTTATGAAAATAATCATATTCAATTTTTGTAATACGAGGATAATGATGGTTTAGCAAAAAATAAGGAATGGAAGAAGAGAATAAATGTTTGATGCTGCAGTCGATAATTTGTGTTGCAGGCATGATGATGTTCATATTATAGACATCGTTGAGAATGTTCTTGTTATAGATATGCTTTAGGATAATAATGTTCATGTCCCAAGATTTGATACATAATTCCATATTATCAACATATGTCAACTTTTATGACATAATATTTTGAATAATGTAATGTTGTGTAATGTTGTGATCCTCAAAGAGATAAAAATTGTTTCATACACTCATTGGATCAACTATGTACTTTTGTTGGGGAACGGAGGCTACTGTGATAGTTCCTCCCTATTTTGAACAATTATATCAAACATTACCATGTGGAATAAAGTTGTTATTCTCTTATGAATATTTGTGTTTTGATTTGTTATGTGTAATATTTATTTAATAAAATTCTATAGGTAATGTAAGTTATATGCAAAACACAATGAATTACAAAACTAGTAGTAAAATTTTGAAACAAGTAGTTCTAAAGCAAATTAAATATGAAAAAAAATTATATGTTGTGCTAAAATTTAACTAAATGAGTTATCCTAATGATAGTCCTATGTGGTGGAGGTAATTTGCTCACCAAAAACTATTCTAAATGTTGGTACAAATGTAAATTAATTTGTAATGTTTTTGTATAGAGATTAAGTTTCAAGAGAGCTTATTCAAAATCTTAATAAAAAAATACCTCTACCAATTTCATGGAAAGCTCCACTTCTAGTTTAGAATGAGAGACATCCATTTTTTAAATGTCACCTCAACTAATATAAATACATCTTTAGAGTTGTAAATTTTTTGATTTCTAAGTCCAATTTTATTTCCCACCATTAAAATGAAAAAACTAAGTTATTTGTATGTGCTATTAAAATAAGGAAATGGTATTAGAATACCAAAACCAAATTATTTGTATGTGGTATTAAAAAAAGGAAATGATATAATAGACAAGCCATTTTACTCATTGAATATTTTATATTTGTACAGTTTTATCTCCTCTTATTATTTATCCATGCTTTTACTATAATACTATCATAAATTTAACTAAGCAAAATTTAATTTAATTTAAATTTAAATATTCACAAGAAGCAAAGAAAGGTAAGTAAGTGAAGGGAATTTATAACTCTAAAGAAAATAAAGAGAAAAAGAGACATGATATTCTAAGGTGAAGGGAATTTGTGAAAGTAAGTGATACATTATGTGTTTTTCATTATATTTTTTACTCACCAATAATTCACATATTTTGCTTACACATGAGTTACAAACCCTGATAGAAAAAGAAAATGCATTAGTTACAAACAAGAATGTGAAGTGGAGATGATGAGAGTTGAAGTTGGGTACATTTGTTTATCTTCAATTTTTAATCACTCATGCTATTGAATCAAATTACTATGACTTTTATTTTTAATTTATTAAAGTAATCGTATTCAATTTTTTTAATAAGGAATGAAAGAAGAGAAGAAATGTTTAATGTTGCAAACCACTAATTTGTGTTGCAGGCATGATAATGTCTGTGTTATACACATGGTTGAGAATGTTCTATATTATAGATATGCTTGAGGATATTAATTTTCATGTACTAAGATTTGATACATAATGCCATATTATCAACATATGTCAACTTTTATGACATACTATTTTGAACAATGTAATGTTGTTATGTATTGTTGGGATCCTCAATGAGATTAAAATTGTTTCATACACTCATTGGATCAACTATGTAATTTTGTTTGGGAAAGGGGGTTGTTGTGATAGTTCCTCTCTATTTTGAATAATTATATCAGACACTACCATTTGGAATAAAGTTGTTATTCTCTTATGCATTGTTGTGTTGTGATTTGTTACATGTAATATTTATTCAATAATTTTTTTTTGTAATGTAAGTTATATGTAAAACACAATGAATTAAAAAACTAGTAGTAAAATTTTGAAACAAGTAGTCCTAAAGCAAATTAAATATAAAGACAAATTTTTTTATGTTGTTCTAAAATTTAACTAAATGAGTTATCTTAGTGACATTCCTATGTGGTGGAGGTAAGATTTTCACCAACAACTATTCTAAATGTTGGTACAAATGTAAATTACTTTGAAACGTTTTTGTATAGAGATTAAGTTTCAAGAGAGCTTATTTGAGATCTTAATAAATAAAATACCTCAACCAATTTCATGGAAATCTCCACTTCTAGTTTAGAATGAGAGACACCCATATTTTAAATGTCACCTCAGCTAATATAAATCCATCTTTGGAATTGTAAATTTTTTAATTTTCATGTCTCGTTTTAGGTAGTAAAGATGTATCTATAAAATAAAATTTATCTCCATCTATTAAATTGACTTTACATGTCTTAAAAGGGTCAAGTTAAAGGTTGGACAATAGTACAGTTTCTACACATGGCCATACATTTTTTTAAGGTAGGTCTTTATGTTGAATTTCTTCCTTTCATGCACAAATAAATTTTCAAGTGTATAAAGGTTGTGAGACTAAAAATTACACCTCAAATAAACTACAATGTTAATCAATCATCAATTTCATTTTGCTACAAATCCTCTTTGGGTGCTCTAGAATCTATATATGATTCCACATTTTAAGGGTTTTTGGTATATTTAAAAATATCCTTCAAATTAGTTAATTTTGTATGATATTTATTAAGGAACATATGTTTACAATAATATTTAATAAATCATATAGTTTTAATGTTATAAATTAGTATTGGATTGCTATTCTTTTAGTGCAATTGAGGGAAGTTATTTTTAAATATCTCTTGGATGCTATTAGTGTATTATAGATTGATTTAATCTATTATTCTATAGATAAATTTTCACTTGATTCATATTCATTCAAAACCTAGTTAAGTGATGTTTATTTACGAAGTATGTCATAGTCATCAAAATATATTTTTTTTTTGCATTTACAATTTTCTTGCTTTGTTCCACCAAATATAACCTATCAATAATTACTCCCCCACAATTACATTTTAAATGGAATTCAAGGCCTCTTTATATTTTTTTGATAAAATCTCAAACACAATCCCAACATTGATCCCTTCTTTCAAAATGGAATACGAATTACTCTAGAATAACAATGCATTGAAGTTGTGTTGTATTAAATAGAACTATGAATGGAGAAGGCATGGAGCTATAGTGTATTTTATACACATAACCATACAACATGACGTCCCTCACATTGCATAAATTATAATTTTGGAAGTACATTTTTTGTATATAGTTATGTGACCCATATGATGTTTTTAAAGGTACATGAGAGATTTAGATTCAAGATCCAACCAAATTTGATAGCATGGATAACAAAAATCAATACTTGTGCCCTTAGATATTCTATTATAAACTTGGAAGATGAATTTAATGAAATCTCAACCCCTCATCTTAATTCTTATACTTCTAGTGAATATGTGTAAGGAGATACATGTGAATCCTATAACAACATTGAGTATGACATGAAAACTATTAAAGATGAAACCATTTATCATACACTACTCAATATCCATAGTGGCCACAAGTAAAATATAAAACTATGTTAAAATGTATCTCAATATAAGGATTTGAAATTTTTGATTAATAATGTCATTCTCAACCTTCTTCCATAGAATGAAAGTATAGAATCTTTAGATTAATAATGATGTCATTAACACAGATACCATCTCCATCTCCATCTAAAATATATTCCTTTAGACTGTGACTTCATGTGTATACATTATTGAATCAATTTGTTTAACCAATTATCTACCATTTAGCTCAATGCTATCTATATTATACATTATTGTCTATAATTCTTAATGTTAGTGCTATCTAATAAAAGCTAACAATGGTAGGAGGGAGAATCATAATGAATGGGGTATACTCTTCAAAATTTATTTAACTTATTATATAGTGCATATGGTCTGGGGTAGTGGTGAATAGGTGATAAAAATGTTCTATTCTAGAATTTTTTCTTTTGAAAGCAAATCAAAACTCACATAATATTTCTTCGTAGTAAATGTGTTAAATACTAGGTCATATTTTAATTGGTATTCTCACAAATTCCCTATAATTATACATACATACATACATACATACATATATAGTGAAATGGATCTATGCCCTTATCCTTATGCAATAGTGCCATTTTAGTATGTGAGACATGTAAATTTTATGTAAAATTAGAAGGTTGATATTTACCTAAATTTAGCCTTTCTAAAAGAATTTCAAAAAGGTTATCATATATAAAGGAGCCTACGAAGAAACAACCATGTTAGAAACCTTGAGCCTCACCTTTTAGTAACTTAAGGTTAAGGCATATAAACAATGAGATATCAAGAAAAATGAACTGGCATTTATTATCTACAAGTTTCACATGTGTATATATTACAATGAAATATAATGTGGATTCATGAACCCTAATATTCCATGTTATGTTACATGAGCTTCAAAATTTGAATGTGCATGTCCCTATCAAAATGCATTATAAATCAAAATGACAATTACAAAGTGATCATGATAGAAACCCCTTTGTTCCCTCAATAAGACAACATCCATATTTCCTCATTTTAGCATGTCTTCTTAGTATATAGTCATCATTATAAGTTTATCAACCACACCATCAAAGTGGCAAGGATGTTTATCCACTTTTTTGGAGGTAAATTAAAACTCACAGCCTTTACATTCTTTATAATTATTTACATGGATCAAATATTGACATTCTTTCAAAAAAGATTTTGTATATATATTCATTAATTGTCTTAACAAAAAATTGCTTGTCTTAAAAAATGAGTCATATTTTATTGCTTGTCTATATAACACCCTTTACATTATGTATAATGGTCTATTGTTGTCCATCTTAATGCATAGATTTTTTTTATGCATCTGATTAAAATAAAGGAACTAATGAACCTACATCTCATCATAATATAATGTTTGTGTTCATTCAATAATGAACATAAATAACTGTAAAAAGAAATGAACCAATGAACTTGCATCTCATCATATTACAATGTTTGTGTTTATTCAGTAATGGATAGAAATAAATTTAAAAGGAAAGGAACCAATGAACCTATCAAGAGAAATTTGGTTGACATTTTGAGTGCAAATTGTGATGCCAATAATCAGACTTCAGGGAATATTCCTTCATAGGAAAATATGTATATTTTTTTGTTAGTGACATTTAATTACTAAATCTCCATTGTTTTGCTTCTCTATAGCTTCCAAGATGCCCAATCCCATTCCCCCAAGCAATTTGGTGGACCAATATGAAAGTATTGAACAAATGAATTCAAAGGTGGATGAGGACCTTTGAGAATGGGAACTAATAAATTTGAAGAGTAGGTTATATGTATGGAAGAAATGAGAAATGGTTACCAAAGATAGGGAGGACAACCTAAAGGAAATCATTGAAGGAATTAATACAAACATATCATCTCTAAAAAATGAGAATAAGAAGCTAAAACTATGTCTTAAATGTATAAGGAAAGAAAAACTATAGGAATAGATGTGGCTTGAGGATAAAAATGCATCACTGGGAGTATATGGAGCTATTTCAAGGCTAGGGCTACTGATTTAGAAGGAGAGTATTATAGGAATGTAAGATAAAATAAACTTTATAAGGAAGAAAATAGAGTATGGAAAAAAATTATTGTGCATTGCATGACTTACCCAACAACTCCTCCCACCACATCCATACTTCCTCACTCCAATGATGATAACAATGATCATAATTATGGTGTTCCTTTATTGTCGTTCATTTCATTATAGTTATTGATTTTTACATATATATAGTGTCTTCCTTGACTATGAACTCGTGTGTGTGTGTGTGTGTGTGTGTGTGTGTGTGTGTGTTATACATATATAGATGTATGTATGTATTGTATATACATACATATATGTATATATTACACACACACGCGCGCGCGCGCGCGCGCGCACACACACACACACACACACATTTCATTCTAGTTTGTGAAATTTGCAAAATATGAATATGAATTTCTCATAATAATATGAAGTTTATAAAATTTCCCAATACCATGTGTGTTGAATTAATTAATTAAAATGATTTTATTAATGTTACTTCCCATTAATCAAATATAAATACTTAGAGAAAATAAATAAATAATTTTAACAAAGCATGGTTTTTAGATATTAAAAACATTATTTGTTTGAAGATTTGAGTCAAGAATACTTTCAAAGAACAATCGAGTGATGAAATCATTTGTGAATCTTTACACCATTTTATATTTCCATATTTTTTAATGTTCTTCCACATGTTTACCATTGATTTATATAATGATTCAATATTTTAGGACATATAACATATCATTACAAAAAATAACACTAAATCATCTTTAGTTAAAGGTCTATAGATCATTCTTGATAGAAATTATTGTTGGTCTACATCTTTTGCAACTACTCTATCCAAATCATTCAAAAAAGTAACATGATTTGATTGCACTTTACATTTCAAAATGAATTGGACATTTTCATTTTATGGTGGTGAACACATGCAAATCACCATATTCTCAAAAAAATCTCTTGAATGTCATATTTGGTCTTGTAACCATCTTCTACACATTGGAAAGGACGTGCATAGGGATGATTCACATCACCATTATTAAAAACTGACCTTTTTAAAAACCTATTACATCCATCTTTAAAAATATTCTCAAGTAAATTAAAACTTATCCTATCAGCTAGAAGAGTGAGAATTACTTTGTATAACAATCCATCGATCTTGAGAATTTGGGGATCATTGGGCTCATCCAAATTATCGACAACATTTTCATTTAAAATAACATCACCAAAATTATTTCAAGGTCAACAAATTGTTATTGAAATCAGCATAAGTAATCCATAAATAGATGTTTGTCAATAACAATATGAAAATCCATGAAAATAATTTAAAATTCAATAAATTAAGGCTAAAAAATAATTAATACACAAAAAATACGTACATGGACATCAACATTACTAGTTAAATAAAATAGAACATTGCTTCTTGAATAAAATTCATTTCTAAATTTATTTCTCAAATCACCGACTTTTAAAATGTGCTTGCACACATGACATTGGGTTGATCACATGCATTCACACATTGCAAAATCCTAACTTTCCATTCTAACCTTGTATAATGTTTATTCTTTTCTTTGGATTCTCACACATGCCACATTAAGGTTAATCTCAATAAACATCACATCACCATAAAGGATGATTTATGATTTTATCCATGACTTGTTCTCTAATTTCTCAATCTTGAAGTTCCTATAAAACCCATTCTCCTTACACATTTCACTCCACCAATAATACAAAAATACAACATACACCAAATTATTTACCAACCAATCCACTTTTTGATGGGAATAAAATTTGATTTCATTTTAAAATATGTGTTTTAGATGAGATTGATATAATTTTATGGTAGTATTAGTCTCTTGACATACAAGGGGCATTATACGCAATCATCCTACCAAAGGCCAATATAGTGGAACCATTGATCTTTCCAATAGTTAATGAAAAATTCATGAGATGCAATTTTTTCATGAGTAGATTCATGTCACAAACCATTGGAAGGTGTTAGAATGTGTAATATTTTGTGAAGTGTCACTATTATAAAGGAGAAGAAAATCAATGATTGAGTTATTTATAAGGGGAAAATGAAATTTCAACACATAACATGTCATAAATTCATGAGAATATGTTAGTGTGAGGGAATCCAAATGACAAATATATAATTCCTTGATCAACAAGTAGAGGTAAGTTATCAGAATTTGCTTTGAAATTTATTGCACCCAAGAAAGTGTAAGAAAGTGTTAATATATTTTTTGAGCTAAAATTACTAAATATGACAAAATGGCTCGCATACCTTCAAGTGCATTCTTTCATATGATTATTTTAGTTTCCATTTTTTTACATTCAGTATAACATATTACAACATTTGGATTCTTCTGTTTGTTTTCAAGAGAAACTCATGTTTACCAAAATTCACATGTGGGTGGAGTCTTTTATGAGCATTCAGTTATTTTATCCATCCTTCTATAGGTAAGTTCATGCACATGTTTCAATTTATAATTTTTTTTTGATACACACATGCATTCACATCACATATACACATTAAAGTGGGGTTATTATGTAGGCATTAGGTTTTGATATAATACCTATTTACATTAGGTATTTCTATGTTTTGACACACTTGGTCTAGTTGTGTAAATTTGGCTCTTTTCAGACACATTTCAATGTAGATTACATTATATATGGCCTTTTTAGATCAAAATATCCTTAGATCCATCTTTTATTAGCTTATAGATCCCAATCATTTACTTTCTAATCAACCTTATCTCCACTCTTAACATTTATTTCACCAAGTACAAAAATCAAGACCTTTCAATCTTCTCTCATACAAAATTAACAACCTATTGATTACATCCTATGCCTTTTATGGGTCCTTCTACCTTGGCCTGATTTCAAAAGCCTTTGATTTCACTTATCATAGTATTCCATGGTTGAGCATTACATGTCTTATTCTATAAATCCCTATATATACAAATCAATTCCTAGTAATGGACCAAATATCAATGGAATGACAAATCATTCCAAGTCTTTAAGATACACATTCTTCCTATTTATTGTAAAACTTATTAGGGAGCCTGCATATTGTGCTAACATTGATTTTTCATCATCAAGTCATTTTCCATCATCTTATTGAACCAAAAGAGGGCTTAAGACAATGTTCATGTAGTTATATTAGATTTCCTAGGGATTAAATGTGGATCCTTTCTCTAAATTACACTTTACTCACATACACATGATAAATACATTGACTCTAATTCCAAGTGTGTGGGATATGAAGTTGGAACTCCTCAAAGTGTAGCATGAGTTAGATAACCTTAAAACACTTTTTATATTTATACTTTTGAGGGTTAGGTCAAGGAGAGATAGAGATACAATTCAACATATTATACCTATAAATTTTGCATAATGACCACATTATTTGAATCTAGGCTCAGGATTATTGAGCCACAATGTGATCACATTATATTGAACAATAATACAACCACATTATTAATGAGATCTAATTAATAACACCATCATGTTTCTTGTGTGTCAAAAAAAGGGGAAATTAGAATGCAAAAATACTTATTTTTCATTTAAGTTCCCTCACTCTCCCATAGCTTCTACTATCGCATTTTACTTAGAAGACTCCAAAGATTTCCAAGAAGCTTCCAAATTAATCCCACAATCTTGTTGATTGATGATACCACTATGTAGGAGAGGTAAGTGATTGAAATCTTCCTTATTTAACCCTAATTTTTCATTCTTTTGATTGTTTAACCCTATTTTTTAATTATCATTTGTTCTTTTTAACAACCCATCCTACTAACCCTCCCAACCCTCCACAAAACCCTTTCATTTCTATTCCTCCTAACCCTCTATAAAACCTTGTTGTTCCTCTTATCCCTCCACTTAAACCTCCTACAGTTTCCCAAAACCCCTTGATAGTTAAGAGTTTTTGATTGACAACATTATGGGAATCAAACTTGAAATTGAAGAGTTAATCGATAGAATGAGGGATCCCAGTTCAACCAACCCCCACCACACCCAAATAATTGATTTACTATAGACCTTATTAAGTTAAATTGACTCTATAATAAGTCAAAGTGATAGATGGACCTCATATAGGGATATTTATAGGGCATATTATGCTGAAAAGTTGTCAACCCTTCAGGTTAAGAATAAAAATATTTCAAAAGCTGACATTTTCATCCTTTTCATCAACCCCACCACCAATACCCCATTTCCCATAACCACTAAACATTTTTCTATCCATCACCATGTACATAACATAATCAAAACAAATTTTTAGGATCGATGGTGGATGGTATTTGACTATCCACCATGTAATAACCATTAGGTCCCCTTATATTTTTTGAGGAAACTCTACTATGATTTTGTCCTCAATGAGATTCCTAATTATTTTGATTTTAGTGAGTTTTAGGGCCAAGGAAAAAGCTCTACATAGAATCAATCAAGTACACATTATCTACCTAATTGGCCTACATAGATCTGTATCTAAAATCCTCTCGATCCTGAGATCCCCTCTGTAGTTTAATAGGTCATGGAGATAAACACTCTCCATTCTCTTAGTTCACTCACTGATACACTTGTTTAGCATATGATTAGGCTCTCATAGAGTGATGATACAAATATGCCAAAGGCTACCCAACCTTGACCCCACCCTTGTAGTTCATGTGGATCTATGTGCACATGACCTTTTCATGATTATGGCATCATTGATTCAAATGGCTTAGATCATATTCTAATGAGTGATGAGTTTTTCCTATGTACATTTGGCTTGTAGACATCACTCACCACATAGATTTCAAGTATATTTTATATAAATGTCATGTTTAATTTAAGTTATATTCAAAAATTTAATTTGTAAGATAATAATTAATTTACATAGAAATTTAATATAATAAATATGTCATTTTTTATGTCACAAGAGGAGATGGTTCCTTCATCATCATAGCCAACATTTATAGCATTTTATTTATCATGACTATTGTTTACATATTTTGATCTAGCTACTAGCCCATCCATGACTACATTCTCCTCTATTAGGATGACACCATTTACCTATTCAGAGGTAAAAGTAATTTACATATATGTTTTGCTCTTTGCATATATTAGGATTGCAATTTTTTACATATATGTTTTTCTCTTTGCATGTAATTTACTTCTATTCTCAAGAATTAATGCCAAAATAACACAACCAAAAACATAAAAGTCATGAATGGTCTTATGTTGGACCATGCTTCCTTAGGAGTAACATCCTACAATGCTCTTACTGGGTCACTGATTAAGGATGTAGACATTGCATTTATATCTTCTACCCATTACCCATATGATACATTTTCTCTTTCTATCACTCAAGTTTAATACACTATTTTACAAGAAATATATTACATGCTTTCAGGGATAGGACACTACTTATGAATAAAACATGAAGCACATTTTTTCATAAAATATTTGAAGCTTCCTTATGAATATACACCCATTTTCCTAGTGGAAGTTATCTTGGAAGTGATAATATCCTATTAAATCAGAGTTTCATTCATATACCTCTTTCCCAAAGACTTTCCTAATAATGCAAACTGAAATTCCTATAACCATATTGCATCTAGAACCATAAGGACACAAACTTTACGTGACTTCACATGTGACATAAATACTTCCTCATATTTGATATGGTTAAACGCAAACAATCCCTTTTCTCTCTTTCCTATCTACATTTATGCATCTAGCATTTATATAAGATCCCATTATATATATATATATATATATATATATATATATATATATATATATATATTTATGGGAGGTGTGTGCAATAAATATTCTGCACCATTCCACTTAAAAAAACATCTCCAAAAATTAATTAGGAGCTACTATAATCATCAATGTCATGCCCAACACATACACCCTTGTGATTAGGCTGAGATTTAGCATAAGTGTCAAAACCCACCCACTGGTTACCCAAATCATTTATCAAAAAGGGGAGATGATTGTCAAGCATGCCTACTCTTTATTATCCTTCTTTGAAAGTGATAATAAGATTAAATGACCTTGTAAGACTATACAAAAAGGAAGTAGTTACAAGGGTCCTACCTAAGTCAAACCCATATTTTTAGACAAGCGATAAATCAACAATGAATATAGTCCAACATATAATATAGTATAAATTGAAGATCTTGACCCAGGTATATTTATATTTATCAATGGAAAAAAAAAACCTAGTCAATTATATATTCCATTTCACTAATCCTCTAGTTTTATTTTTGGTACAAGGTTATTTTTCTAACACTTCAATAGATGGCTTATGAATTCAGTTCTAAGTGTATTTTCGCATACATGCTTGTCCTCTTTTTTCATATAATGTGTCATTGCATTCATGTACTTATAAAGATACATATTTTATATACAAGTGTTTCTATTGATCATTTTGGTTCACATATATAAGTTTTGATACTCTATATAAAACTAAGTGAGACCTTGTTTACATGAATAATTGATGGCTGGAATAAACACTCCTCCCTCTCTACGAGTTGAGACAGACATAGGTATTGCTACTACAATGTCATCCGCATAGGTACTGATAAAGGTATATATTAGTTCTTGTAATTTTTAGTTATAAAAATAGACTTCTTTTAATAATTTTAGTACATGTACTAGGGGAAAATATAGCTTATGTAAATGTATTTTGTATGTAGGGTTGTCATATGACACATGATAGTCCTAGTTAGATGGTGATTAGGGAATATTTTCATGTTCCTCCCATATTTTAGATGCTTATTTAGATATTTGAGCCAACCATTAACTTGTTTAATCATGAAAAATATATTAATAAAGATTGGGAGCTTGCAGTAAGTGCACATGTTTAAATGATTTTTTTATTGTGTTTTATTATATAGTGTTATTTTGATCTTCCAAATTATTATCTATTGGATCTTGTATTTAACATTGTACACAAAAATTTGGATTAAAAAAGTATTGTTTTAAATGCTATAAATCTTAGATCTCCCATATTTTTTTAAATTAAAGTTTTTATTTCATTGTGTAGTGGAAATGACTAATGACACTCTTATCACTTAGGATTAATGGCCATATTTTCTTTGTACCTAATTCTTGTACACTTTAGAGACACTAATTGGTTTAATTATACCTATTAAAAACCTCTCACATTCATTCTCTAAATCATTTCATACATTCCATTCACAAACATCCTCTCACTCTTTCACTATCTTTTCACTAGGCAATCCTCTTACGATTCAAGTATCAAAAATTGATTTAGGTTGAAGGAAATAGTATTTTTTACTATATTTTTTTACATGGTCAAATAATACATGCCTTAACCTATTACAAGTGTTCACACACACTTCAACATTTAATTCCACATATAGGGCACCGGTAAGGCACCATACATGCATGTGACAATAATGTTGAGTATGTCCTGTATCACAAAGAATCATTTTTAGTGATAATATGAAGACTTATTAATGATAAAAAATTATACATAATGAAAAATATTCTACCTAGTTGCACTAGATTGAATACATAGTCAAATTCATCTGATGATGTCAGATTTGTAAATTATAATGCTATTGTAACCTAACATGTGTTGATTGAAATAATGTGATTTTTCATCACTAATATATATATATGGTGCTCCCTTAATATTTTTTATTTATTTATCTATACTATCAAGTGCATGCATGAATCCTATAAGCATGAATATGATAACTTGTGATGAGTTATAATACTGTGATTAAACTTTAATTTGGAGTTCAAATGTCAATGCTTATCAAAATCATCTACTAAAATAATGGAACCAAGTCCGAATGTATCCTTGCATATATTGAAATGTTCATCCAACCATATATCCCTATGTATGTGCCTTTCATACTCATAAATAATCTTCTCCATAAATTTGACCAAAAATTTAGAAACAAGTATCTTTTTTGTAATAAGCTCACACCTTTTAGATTCATTTCCATCTTTTTATTGATAAGTCATTGATTTATATTTTATTAAACCAACTAATTCATGTCCAATTACACTTTTAATCTCCTCATGGATACATTTTTTAAAATTTGGCAATCCACCACAAATGTTGTAATTTCCATCTAAACATGATTTGTTGTAAAATAATTGACCATCTGGTCTTTGGCAAAAGATAGTTGGAATAAATTCCTTGGCTAATTTTAGTGGAAATTCAATGCCACAATATTGAAAAAAATTGGCATGTAAATTATAATTAGTATGATAAAAATCATCTTCGTGCATTAAAAATTCAACATGTTGCCTACAACAAGTGGTGCGTGTGTGATTTATTTTAACATTAAAAGGTTTTGCCATCTCAAAATATCTTTGACAAACAAAAATTTGTATATTTTTTTCCAAAAAGTTAGAGTACAATTGTGTTTGAGTCATATCTAATAATTTTTTTGCATGTGGTTAATGGTTACGAGAACCAACTCTTATTTTCATAACATCTCTTGCATTGGGTGAAACTCTTGTATTGTCTTTCTAAAATTAAGCAAGTAACTCTTTTAGAGTATCATCTATAGCCTTATCCTTTTGTGGAAGTATACCAAAGAATGCCCAAAGCTCATTAGTATTAGGTTCATTAAGTCTTTCACATCTTTCAATTTCTTTAATTAATGTTTTTCTTTTTATATCAAGTGTTTGGCTTGTTTTTGAAATGAATCATTTTTTCCCTATTTCAACACTTATTGCACAATTGTCATTATATATCGAGAAACATTATAATCTTTGTTGCGTGATCTCAGGCCTACAATATAATATGCATCATGTAGATTTTTAAAAATTTCATCATTTTCATCATCCATGTTAGATGTTATTAATCCTAATGTGTACATTATAGGTCTCATCTTAATAAATTTTATCAATGAAACAAATAATTGACATCTTTGACTATCATACTCCAAATTATGAATGAAAGTATCCCTAATTTGTTGAGCTAGTCTTCTTGAATGGTGATCAGATATTTTGTTATGCATTGGTTTTAAAATATTTTCATCGATTTCATTTAATTACTTTTATTTTGTACACACAATTCTTGGAGGTGCTGGTAATGGTGGAATTTTTTGAGATGGTGTTTTAAAACCATTATTACTTTTATTATTTAGAGGTGGGATGACATTTTATTCATTGTTAATTTCTTCATTATATGTTTACTTGAAAATAAATTGATGATGAATTTCATCATTATTTGTTTCCATCAAATTTTGTTCATTCATGAGGGGTGAAACATCATACATAGACTCATCATCAAGAAAATCAAAAACTTGGAAATTTGAATGTGAACTTCCAACATTAACTAATTCATTATTTTCAGTTTTATTATTATTCATTTCATTATGGTAAATTTCAAAATTATTTAAATGATTATATTCAATTTCATCATTGTTTAATTCATTATCATCAATTGGCTCATTATCTGTGGCATTTGGTTCATCAAGATTAGGGTTTGTACCTTGTCTACCATGAAGTTTTTACATTTGTAGCTTGCGATTCTCTCTCAAATATTCTAATTCCTCTAGTGTTTTTTCCTTCAAATACTTCCTCCTCTTCAAATGTGATCCATAACCCATTATAAGGGACAATTAATAACTTTTGAAAGGTGGGGTCAAGTACACAAGTATGCAAATCTCACATAAGTATGTAGAGAATGTTTGTGGGGATAGAAGTCCTGATTTGGGTTAAAAATAGTCATTGATAAGTGTGTTTAATCTAAAATAATAATAACACAATCATGTTATTGTATAACGTGATCATGTTATGTGTTGTATAAGGTTTTGGCCCATCCAACACATTATAAAGCTTATATCAACAATAACATGATCGTGTTATGTAATAACATGATTGTGTTATTGTCTATATAAGATTTGGGGTTGGTAATTAGCAATGAGATCCAAGTTTTTCCTATGTTACGAATAATGTGATCGCATTATTAAATAACATGATCACATTATACTTAATATATAAAAGGGATTATGGATTATAGATAAAGGTATTAGTACATAGGGTTTATGAATTAGGGATTAGGGTTTACAATTTATGTATTAGGATTTAGGGATTATGGCATGTAGGGTTTAGGTTTAAGGGTGTATATAAGGTCTAATCTCTATATTCCATTTGCAAACCTAATTTTTACTATAAAGGATGTTAATTGGGACCAAATTGATTAGTAAATAGGGAAAGTTTTTGGTTTAAAATTTAGGGTATAGTGTTTAGGTCTTTAGTTTAGGGTACACAGGGGCAATAAAAATATATAATTCTTAGTATTAATGATGTTAATTTGGGATAAAATGATTGGTTTAGGGTTTAAAGAGTTTATATTTATGGTTTATAGTTTAGTGATTATGGACTTTAAGCATTAAGGCTTGGGATATAGGTTATAGGGTATATAAGGTACAATCATGATAGATATTAGGGTAAATTGGAGCTGATCAACCCCCAAATCACATTTTATAGTCATGTAATTAAGTTTAAGGGGCTCAAAATATCCCTAATTTACTTCAAATGCAAAACTAGGTTGAATGTGAATTTGGGATCATTTATCCCCCACATCATATAGATTGAGCCTATGAAGTCAATTATGGTAATGGGTGATGCAATTTTAACCAAGTTCATCTCTGTGAACCTAATTCTTACTATCTATATATATTAAGGATGTTAATTGGGGATAAATTTATTGGTTTAGGGTTAAGGGTCTATAATTTAAAGGTTTTAGGGTTTAGAGCTTATGGCTCAAGGTTTAATGTAAATGGTACAGGGTAACTTAGGGTTTACAATATTAGATATATGGTCCAATCACTAAGGTAATTGAAGAAAATTTGAGTTGCTTTTGATACCTATTTATGACTTTATTGCCTTCAAGTTTACATTTTTGATTAAAGTAAGGTCAATTATGCCATTTACATGTTGCATACATGTTATACAATCAATTGAGCCATAAATTTGGTTTAGGGGCTTAATTTTACCTAGATCATGTAGGAAATTATTCAAATTATCTAATAGGATCAACTCATGATATAAGATCAATGTTTTTATTTTTCCCCAAATCATATCTTACTATTGAAGGGATCCAAATTGGCCCCAAATGCCTCCTTGATTAAAATAATCAACTAACTCTTCCTCTTTGGTTAATTAGGTTGAAGGGGATCGAAATAACCCCAATTTATTAAACAAATGCATAGTTAGATTGGTACTCTAAAGGCTTTATCCATATGTTTAAAAAGAGCATTTTATGACATCTTATGATAAAATTAGTTATATCATACAAGGCATGCATGTAGCGGACCTTAGGGCATAAGGCTTACAATTTATGTTTTAGGGATTATGGTTTAGGTTTAAAGACCTGTATATTAATGTTTAATCACTATATATGCCATTGTTCAAACCTAATTCTTACTACATAGGATTTTAATTATGACTAAATTAAAATTGGTAAATAGGGAAAGTTTATGGTTTACAATTTAGGGTATAGTGTTTAGGGTTTATATTTTATGGCTTCTAGGTTTTAATGTATATACATGATTTAGGGTACATATGGTTAATCACAAAGATAATTGAGGACAATTTGAATCACTTAGACACATTTGTGACCATAGAATGTGTTTTTGGGTTGTAAATTATACCATGGATGTCACCATGCAGATTGAGTGAATTAGTCAAATAGGGCAATCAGTCATGTGATTTAAGCATAATTGAGCCTTATAAACTTAATTATTAGTCGAAATGATGTTAATTTGGGTTAAAATGATTGGTTCAAGGTTTAAAGAGTTTATATTTATGGTTTAGAGTTTAAGGATTAGGAACTTTAGGGATTAGGTCTTAGGGTATAGATTTTAGGGTATATAAGGTACAATCATGATGGTGATTGGGGAAAATTTAAACTCCTTGAATGTATATCTATTATTATTAAATAATATGAATTTGGGATCAATTATCCCCCACATCATCGTAGATTGAGCCTATGAAGTCAATAGTGGTAATGACTGACACAATTTTAACCATGCTCATCCCTATGAAACTAATTCTTACTATAGATAAATGATGTTAATTGGGGCTAAATTGATCACAGGGGCCTACTAAGCCTCAATGTAAGGAATTTCATCCATATGATATCAATTAGAGATCCAATTGCTCACCATATCAAAAAAATAAGTATTTTTTCAATTTGATAGTCAATTCAATCCAAAGGAGCTATGTGGAAAGAATTACATTCATATATAATGGAAATTGGGGCTTACTTAGCCCTGATGGCATACCATATTGAAGCCATCAAGTATTTAGTTATAGATCATACATAATTTGGCCCAATTGAGGCTTGCCCAAGGAATTGTGTCAACATAATTTTAATTAGGGCCCTAATTTCACACCTTATTCAAATAATTGAGTGTTTGATTAAATTTGATATGAAATCAAGACCAATTAAACCCTATGTAAGGAATCAAATCCATCTAATAATAATTGGGTTTTTGATTGTGTACCAAATTCAATTGAAAGAATATTTGATTCAATATGATCTATAAAATTCAGTCCAAACAAGCCTTGTGTAAGAAATTTAATCCTTCTACTCTCAACAAGAGGATTTTTTGGTCTCAAATACATAACATAATGAACAAACCAATTATTTATTTAAGTTGAATATGCAATTATGGCCAACCAAGGCTCATATAAGTAACTAAATACATCTAATGTCAATTACAACTTCATTATCCCTAATTGTAAACTATATCTAGATAATCATGTATTTGGTTGTATCTTATACATAATTGGGGCCAACTGAGCCACATGAAAGTAATTTTGTCCATATAATGTTCTAGTTGGGTTCCATTATTTCAGATTTCACACCATATTGAACCAATTGAGTATTTAGGTTCAATATGATATGTAATTGGGGTCACTCAATCCCCAAGAAATGAATTACATCCATCTAATGTCATTTGGGGATTTAACTACACCATGTTAAATCAACTGAGATTTTTGTCAATACTACACACAATTGAGGACAACCATGTCCTATGAAATTAATTGCTTCCACCTAGAATATCAATTGAGGCATTTTTCACCCCATGCAACAAATTATGTCAATCTAATGTCCTTTGTGAAAAAATTTCCTTAATTACAAATCATATTTAACAAATCAAGTAATTTCTTTACTATAATCTATAATTAAGATTAATTAGTCCTCATGCAATGAATTCCTTCAATATAATGTCAATTAGGGCTTTGATAACACACCATATCAAAATAATTGAATATTTAGTTTAATCTAATAAACAATCAAGGTTAAATGAGCCCTGAGAAATGAATTATGTCCATATAATGTCAAATGGGTCTCTAATTGCACACCATATTATAAAAAACTAGGTATTTAGTTTAGTTTGATACATAATTGGGGCCAACCAATATCCATCTAAGGAAATATTTCCATCTAATGTTAATGTGTGATCTATTAGCCTGATTGCACACCATAGTGGGATCAAACAAACAATAAATTGATTTATAGGTTAATACATCTCCAATTTGCATTTAATGCTATCAATTATTGACAAGAACATTGGTCCTAAATAATAATCTTAATCAACCAATATTTGATCTTAAGACTACTAGGCCTAATGGCTCCTATTCAGGTTTTAGTGTGTTGAGAATATGTAACGCAATTATGTTATTAATATGATCATGTTATTAAATACTGTGATCATGTTAATAATGTAATTAATAACATGATTGTGATATTTGAATTTGAATTCAATTTATGCAGTTTTTGGCTTGAGAATGGCTTAAATTCTTGAGCCAAAGGCTTGGACTATCAATCTACAACCAATTTTTGAAAGGTATGAAAATAAACAGTAAATTTCAACTTTGATTACCAAATACACTAAGAATTTCAACATGAAAATTCAAAAACTTGATATCATCATGATGAGCACACTCTCCTCTTTCCAAAAATATGATTTTTTTAAATTTTTGAACTAATTTAAAGTTTCAAACTATGTTAATTTCTAACTATGCTTTTTTTAGGCCATTACATGTCGCAAACATACATGCCTATACATGTTCATGTTTATGTAATTTGTCTTTCATTGATGCAAGTGAAAAACAAAATATAGGGTGACCAAGTAGGCCTAATCATACACACATTCAAAAAAAAATTGATTTTCATTTTTTTGAGGTAGTTAGGCATGTCACAAAGATAGCTATCCATTTCTTTATCAATTTTTAGGATCTATTTACTTGAAAAATATTATTCATTGAAAAAATATAGGTGATGTACACAAAGATCTTATCTAAATTTTCCCCTATGGGTTTTAAATAATATTAAATGCTGCTAAAAAAATGGTGCATATCACAACCATTTATCTACTATGTTTTTTTTTAAGAAAAAGGAGTTCCTCTTTAAATTTTAGATGTTTGACCTAGTTATACTTAACCATTTTTTTAAGAAAAATAGTGTTTTGGAAACTAGACTTGAAGTGATAAATTTCTTGTTCTTACCCCATCTTCAAATTTAGAGTGTAGATATCTCAAATTATCTACAAAATTTTAGATTTCTAAAATTTCAGAAAAATCATGTCCATGGATAGGCCACTTTTTTTCCCCCAACTTTGTGCACTCACCCTTAAAAGTGAGTGTAGGTGATATGAAATAGACTAAGACACAAACAAAGGGTCTAAATCCTTTACAAAATGCATATAATAATCATTAGTGTCAATAATATCCCAGTATGGTAGAAATTTACCATAAAAAGCCACAACCAATGTAACATGTCTAACAAGATTTGACTCTAAGTAGGACTAGACACAATGTTTAATTTTTCCATTTGATTCTAAGTGGGACTAAAATCTAATTAGAATTATAAATCAGAGAAGCATTTTTGAGTTAGAGCTATAAATTAGGAAGGAAAAAGCTTTTACAAAAATCAGAGCTTCAAATTGGAATTGGGGCATAACTGGGGACTAGTCCCCAATAAACAAGTAGATAATGAAACAACATAAAGACAACCAAAACTCCAAAATATGAAACAAGGGAATCTAACACAAAGAGGACATGCTACAGAACCACCTTAGATGGCAAAGTAACAAAGATAGAAGAATCACATAACAAAAATTAGGACAATGAATAAATCCTTCAACAAACAAAAACCAATATTAAACCCAAATAAAACCTAAAATCTCAAATATCAAGGATCATCCACAATTATAAAGGCTTCTCCTTAAAGAGAAATCATCCAACATCTTCTAGAAACCATTATGAATAAGTTCTTTTGCTTCTAATCTTAGTCTTTTTGCCTCATTTTTGTGTCCTCTACATCTCACTAACATTCCTACATCTGTGTTTAATTTCCCACCATTAAAATAAAAAAACCTAAATTATTTCTATATGGTATTAAAAAAAGGAAATGGTATAATAGACAAGCCATTTTACACATTGAATATTTTGTATTTGTATATTTTTATCTCTTATTATTTATCCATGCTTTTACTATAATAATATCATAAATTTAACTAAGTGAAATTTAATTTAATTTAAATATAAATATTCAGAAAAATCCAAGAATAGTTTAGACCAAACAATATATTACTTAAAATGAGTATAATAAAATAATACCAAAAATATCTTTAAAAGATATAAAAGAGAACTAAGATTAAAAAGAAACAATAAAATTTAAAAAAAAGGAAGAAATGATGAAATTTTCAAACCAATAAAATATGCATTGTCTTATAAATCTATAGCAACCTATCTATGAAAGAAAAATAAATAAACAATATGGATTCATTCCAAACTATTTGGAATAAATCTCTACCATTCCATACCCTAGTGTTTTTTAGCTATGAGGGATTTTAAGATTTTACAATCAAATAAAATAGCATCCGTGCAAATGCAATGTCAATGTCAATCCAATAAAATTTTATGGCATTTCATTTTCTTTTCTAGGTGATTAAATACTATCAATGTTGGGTAGCTTAACCACACAATCTGGCTAAAACAGCTACTATGGAGACATAAAATGGACACATGCCCTGTTAAGTACATACTTACAAACTAGATTTAATTGCATAAATATTCCAAAAGTATAGAATAAAAATGATATATTTGTATTTTACACAATGTCTTGATGGGTATAGAATATGTGGGATTATTTTGCAGTAGAGCATCAATGCTAGAGCAACACTTAAAGAGATGTTTAATATTTTATCACAATGTTTGTTTTTAAGATATGCTTGTTTAATTTGAATCTTTTGATGTGTGAAGATTTATCTTCGAGTCTGAGGAACATGGTTACAGGATTATTCAGAGTTTGGATATAGGGACCAATTTTATTGTATTGCACCACAATATCTTACATTGTATGTAGGTGGGAATAAATTCTCATTTAAACTACAATTTAATTCACATCATGTTTAAATGCAAATGTCACCTCCCATTATAGCATATCAAACAACAAGGTATCCAATCAAGATAAGAAAATGAAGGTGTGTGGATTGGATGTAACAACTAAATGAGATTTGAAAATGTAAAAAACTTAATTTAAAAAAAAAAGAACATGTTTATGACCTCAATGATTTGAGCCCCAAAGGGTTGGAAGCTATAGAAAAAAATCAAGATTTATAATTCTAAATAAAATAAAGAGAGAAAGATACATGATATTCTAAGGTGAAGGGAATTTGTGAAAGTAAGCGATACATTATTTGTTTTCCATTATTATTTTTTGTTCACCAATAATTCACATATTTTGCTTACACATGGGTTACAAACCCTGATAGAAAAAATAAAATGTGTTAGTTACAAACAAGAATGTGAAGGGGAGAATATGAGAGTTGAAGGTGGGTATATTTGTTTCTCTTCAATTTTAAATAACTCTTACTATTGAATCAAATTACTATGATTTTTTTTTAATTTATAAAAGTAATTGTATTCAATTTTTGTAATACTAGGATAATGATGGTTTAATGTTGCAAACCTATAATTTGTGTTACGGGCATGATGATGTTCATGTTATAGACATGGTTGAAAATGTTATATGTTATAGATATGCTTGAGGATATTAATGTTCATATCCCAAGATTTGATACATAATGCCATATTATCAACATATCTCAACTTTTATGACATACTCTATTTTGAACAATGTAATGTTGTTATGTAATATCGGGATCCTCAATGAGATAAAAATTGTTTTATACACTCATTGGATCAACTATGTACTTTTATTGGGGAAAGGGGGTTATTATGACATTTCCTCTCTATTTTTAATAACTATATCAAATACTATCATGTGGAATAAAGTTGTTAATCTCTTATCCATTATTATGTTGTGATTTGTTACATGTAATATTTATTCAATAAAATTATGTTGGTAATGTAATTTATATGAAAAAATAATGAATTACAAAACTAGTAGTAAAATTTTGAAACAAGCAGTCCTAAAGCAAATTAAATATGAAGACAAAATTCTATATGTTGTGGTAAAATTTAACTAAATGAGTTATCCTAGTGACAGTCTTATGTGGTGGAGGCAAGATGCTCACCAACAACTAGTCTCAATGTTGGTACAAATGTAAATTACTTTGCAATGATTTTGTATGGAGATTAAGTTTAAAGAGAGATTATTCGAGATCTTAATAAAAATAATTCCCCAACCAATTTCATGGAAAGCTACACTTATAGTTTAGAATGAGAGATACCCATTTTTAAAATGTCACCTCAACTAATATAGATCCATCTTTGGAGTTCTAATTTTTTTAATTTTCAATTTCAATTTTAGGTAGTTAAGATGGATCTATAAAATAAAATTTCTCTCAGTCTATTAAATTGACTTTACACATCTTGAAAGGGTTAAGTTAAAGGCTGGACAATAGTGCAATTTCTACTCATGGCCATACATTTTTTTAAGGTAGGTCTTTATGTTGGATTTCTTCCTTTCATGTAGAAATAAATTTTAAAGTGTATAAATGTTGTGAGACTAAAAATTACACCTCAAATAAAATACAATGTTAATCAATCATCAAGTTCATTTTTCTACAAATCCTCTTTGGGTGCTCTAGAATCTATATAGAATTCCATGTTTTAAGGTTTTTTGGTATATTTTAAAATATCCTCCAAATTAGTTGATTTTGTATGATATTTTGTTGCCGATGAACATATGTTTATAAGAATATTTAATGAATCATATAGTGTTAATGTTATAAATTAGTATTGTATTGCTATTTTTTTAGTGCAATTGAGGGAAGTTATTTTTAAATATCTCTTGGATGTTATTAGTGTAT
>JARHVA010000160.1:2652500-2682500 GCA_037957365.1 Torreya grandis | reverse complement strand
AGTTTTGAACTAATACCTATTACCATTAGGTCTTTTCTATGTTTTAACACACTTACTCTAGTTGTGTAAATTTGGCTCTTTTAAAACATATTTCAACCCAAATTACATTATATATGGCCTTTTTAGATCAACCACATCTCCACTCTTAGAATTTATTGCACCTAATACAAAACTTAAGACCTTTCAATTTTAACGCATATAAAATGGAAAGCCTATTGATTCAATCATATGACTTTTTATGGGTCCTTATACCTTGTCCTAATTTAAAATATTTTTGATTTCACTTATCATAGTATTCTATGGTCAAGCATTACATGTCTTATTTTATAAATCCCTATATATAGAAATCAATTCCTAATAATTGACCAAATATCAAGGGAATGAAAAATCATTCTAAGTTATTGAGCTGCACATTCTTCCTATTTATTGTAAAACTTATCAAGGATCTTGTATATTGAGCTAACATTGATTTCTCATCATCTTCAAGTCATTTTCCATTATCACACTATACCAAAAGAGGGTTTAAGATAATGCTCATGTAGTTGCGTTAGATTTCTAAGGGATGAAATGTGGAACCTTTCTCTAAATTACACTTCAATAAAATACACATGAGAAATACATTGACTCTGATTCCAAGTGTGTGGAATATGTAATTAGAACTCCTCAAGGGGTAGCCCAAGTAAGCCAACCTTAAAACACGTATATTTATACTTCTTAGGGCTAGGTCAAGGAGAGAAAGATAGACAATTTAATTGAGAATGGTCATCAATGTCTTAAATTGTCATTGATGTCAAAGAGAGCATGTGTTACTAGTGTATTAATGACAAATAAGTTATGTTTGATAGATTAATTAGAACTCCTCAAGGGGTAGCCCAAGTAAGCCAACCTTAAAACACGTATATTTATACTTCTTAGGGCTAGGTCAAGGAGAGAAAGATAGACAATTTGATTGAGAATGGTCATTAATGTCTTAAATTGTCATTGATGTCAAAGAGAGCATGTGTTACTAGTGCATTAATGACAAAGAAGTTATGTTTGATAGATTGGAGAGAGATGGCACATCTGCAAGTTTGTAAGGATAAAGAAGTTGTGAGGAATCCATAGATGTCTTGGTGAAGTTTTGGTGTGTCATTTTATCATTTGGAAAGAGAAACATGCATATTATAGCTTAAGAGAAGTCAGATCATCACTGCATGTCATGTAGATATGAGTGATCCCACAAGTTTGTGCATTTTGTGTAGGTTTTCAAAAAGCCAACATTGGTCAAAAAATTTCATAGAGATATCTATAGAGATAAGAAGGTACTCTAAAGATTTGGAGTTTTGAAGTGTTTTCTATTTTAATATATAAACTTTAGAATTTTCCCTAGCAAACTGTGATGGACCAAAGACCATAAAGTTTAACTATGTTGAAGTCTGGGGTTAACTAATCAAGATAGATCTATGGTGAGCATTTAATCAGGTGATAAAGATCTAATGGTGAGAATGAAACCTATCAGATAGAGATCAAAGATAATCACATGATCATGTAGATTATGATCCAATATAGTTTATTGATTCAATAATTTAACGGAGTGATCAGAAGGTAAGCAGGGCTACTAAGTGGTGCCAGAGTGGGGACTGACAGCAATGAAGGCACGCAAGGGTGCCAAGTGTCTTAATCATAGAAGTGTAGATCTAAGATCAATGATGAGTAATGTAGGTTAAATTTAATATGATATAAATTATATAAATGGAGTGAAATTGATTTATATTTTATGGAGCATGAGATGAAGACATGTATCTACAATATTTGCATTTACTAGTGACCATTGGTATTTGAAATTAACATAAGAAAAACTAGTGCTGATTATTTTACTTATATATTTTGATATAGGATGAATTTGAAGTTAAGTAAAAAAAATTTAAGAGGACTCAAGAAGAATCCATAGAAGTGAGTTAAAATATTTTAATGCTTGTATAGTTGCAGATATTGAGCTCCAAATTTTATTATGTGTTTGACCATGTTTTGCAAGTAACCTGAGAAGGATAATTGAGTTGTTATTGATAGTATTTATATGTTTAAATATTAAATATATATTTGATATTTTTATATACTCCATGAGGACCATATATGTGTATTTTTAAAGTTTTATCAATCCATCTTTAGTGTGAAATATTGCTTATAAGTTGACTATGTTTGTTGAATGCACTAGTAGATTGAGTGACCATGTTGTAGGAGTGAGTTGAAGGTGTTATGAGCATAATTGAAGAAGAAAATAAGTATGGAAATGTTTTATAAGTCTATAAGGATTATGAAAATTAATTTTTTGTCATAGTTTTTACATGATCAGATATGAAGAGTCAAAATAATATAACTTTATTTTGATTGTAGATGACTACTCTTAATGGTCATTTTGGGAGAGCTAATTTAAGTGCTTAGATGTTTTGTTGAAGTGTATAAATCACATGGAGTTGTTGTATAGGTATTTAAGGTTTTACCCATGTGACATAATCATATGTCTATGTGAAATATTTTAGTATTTACTTTAAAATTTTGAGATTGTGTTTTTTTGTGTATGAAGGCCTAAAGAGCGAGGAGACCTAATTAGTAGGTTCAAGTGTTGAGTTGGTGTTCCAAGTAGAATAGACCCATATGAGATTAATCAAATTGATTCTAGAGATATTTTTTATGTGTTTAAATAATTGGTAAAGGATGAAGGTGGTCTAAGTATTCTCATATGTAATGTGTGAGTATGAAGGCCCAATTGTTTTAGGTCTGACCAAGACCTAATGGTGGATTGGGGATAATGAGGTGATGACCAACCTATGAAGATTGTGTTTATCACATGTAACATGAATATGGACCTATGTTAATTTTTGTTCAAATATGTAAAGCATCTTGGCCAACCAATACGGGTCAAAGGAAGAGAGTGGTATAAGTACAAGGTCTAATTAGACTAATTGTGCTAGTTGTGAAAGTGCGGATTCAAGCAAAAGAGAGAACCTTTGAAAGAGAAGGTAGAGGTAATTTAGGACCAAAAAAGAGTGAAGAGGATCATTCATTCTTTTTTTATCAAGTTTGATTCAAAAGGACACATAGGTCATTGGACCTAATGAGCCTAAAAGAGGTAGTTTGAGCGAGTTAGTCCTAGAGGCAGCTTGAGAGAGGTTGGAGGTGAAGAGTGTAAACAAAAGTGGTCGTCATAAGTTTAAGAGTAGAAAAAAGTGTTTAAGATGACATTTCCAAGGTAGATGATTGGGTTCTTAGTTTATTATGGGTTTTATTCCTCCTTGCAAGATAAAATTTGCTAAAGGTCTAGTTATTATGGGTGCTTAGCTAGACAAGGGTAGTAGTTCCTTGTGGGGTTGGTGTCTCACTAAACTAAGGTATGGGTGTTCCTTAATCAGCTGGTGCTAGTATAAATGTTGGATCTTAATATTATAGGACTGTAGTCCATCTTATAGGGTTTAGTGGGTTTTATTCCTTAAGAAGGTTTCCCACATATATCATGTATTTTGTGTTTAATATTTTTTTATCTTCCATGTTCATTGTTATGAATTATGTGTATGATTCATGATTGCATGTGTTAAATGGTTAAGGGTGTAAAGGGTTTGGAATTGGATTAAATATCTAGCATCACTAATTCACCCCACTCTTAGTGATTGTAACTCTAACAATTAGTTACAGAGTAAGACCTTTTATGCAAATTTAACCACTTGAAGGTGATCTAAGGTACAATATGGATAAAAAGGAAAGTTGTTCAAAAGAAAAGGATACCATGTGTGATAAATAAGTTTGTCATAACAGTGGAGAGAAAGAAGTTTTTTATGATAGGGAGGAAGAAGAAGTTGATCTAGAAGCTGAGATAATGGTGTAATTGGTGAATTGAAGGAGAAAAATAAAAGGAATCATAAAATGAGGAAAAGTATCAAAGGTCTTGAAGCACAAGTTAGTTCTCTTGAGGGAAGTTTGTTAAGAAAGTTTGAGAGAGATTAAAAGAAGAATCAAGAATAGATCAAGTCTATTAAAGAGCAATCATATATATTGAAGGATAACATGAATAAAGAAGCTAAGGAGGATAAGAAGACCATCAAATATATCATAATTTAGTTAAAGTTTTCAATTTCAAGCATGAGAGATAAAGAAGTTGAATATGTTCAATTGAAGGCTAATCTTGTTTCCCTAAAAGATGAGTATGAAAAGGTCATAATCAAGATGGGTAAGATTGAATAAGAATAAAAAATATCAAAATAAGACAAAGAGGATGGTAACATGAAATACAACAAGTCAAATTAGGTCAAGAGCAAAAGGAAAAAGCTATTCAAATAGCTAAATGCTTCAAGGTTTGCCAAATTTTTTATGGGCCATTGTTTGTTTGTCATATTATTAGTCATAGGGAATAGGAATGTGTAATAAGAATCAATTATTCAAAGGGATATCACCACCATATTAAATAAAAAGGTATGGAAGACATTGTTTGCTACAATTGTCATAAAGTTGGTCACAATACTAGGTTCTGCAAGCAAAAACCATTTAGTCAAGATAAGTTCAATCGGGATCCTAGAGTTCAAGAAATAAGACCAACTAGAGAGTGTAAGAGGAGAATAATTTAGTTAAAGGAAGATCACAATCATCATCAAGTAAAGGGTATAAATGATCTTATTTGTTTCATATGTCATAAAGTTAGTCACATTGCTAGATATTGGAAGATTAGGTTGAATGAGTTCTTAAAGCAAAATAAGGTGTATGGAGCTCCTAGTGTGCAAGGAAGATGTCACATATGGTTATGGAGACCTAAGTATGTTATGAGAGATCGAATTGAGACCATATATGGTTTATTTTCTATGACAGGCATAAAAGAAAGAAAATAACATCTATTGTAAGCATTTATTGATGAATATGAAGTAAAGAATGAAGTCAAGCATCTATTCAAAGTCAATAGGATAATCAAGAAGGACTAAAAGTCAAATAAAGGTATGGAGATTTGTGAGTATCTCAAGTTTTGGGACTTTTATTCTCTCTATGTGTAAAGGGTGTTTTTATCTAGGCTTCAAAAAGATGTCATAGATAAAGGAGTTTGGGGAGATAACTAGCTTGAATGGCTTGGAGAGACGTGCATGATATGAGTGGGAGTATATGTGAGATGCCTTAGTCATGGTCAAGTGTGAAGATGTATGCTAAAGTTGTGAATTAAATAAGATTGATATGATGATGATCAAAACAAGTCATATGTTTTGATAAGGTATTGAATCTACATGCATGACCAAACTGAGCTTGTGACTTTTGTAGGTAGATATGTCCAAGGATAAGAGAGTCCCAGGTTCAAATTGGTCTATGTCAAAGAATAGATGACATGAGATGATCTTGATGTTAGGGGGATATTTCCAAGATCTGTGGGTAGTTTGTAAGGTCAAATATCAAGTTGGCATATTGACGAAGAGACCCTTTGTCATTAATGTCAAAGAGGGAGAAAGATTAGAATGAAGGAGTTCATGTGAGTAAGAAGTCATTATAAGGGTGTTTTTACATCAATGACAAAGGGGGAGATTATTGATCATGGTCATTGATGTCTTAGGTTGTCATTAATGTCAAAGAGATCATGTGGTACTAGTACATGAATGACAAAGAAATTGTGTTTGATAGCATGGAGAGATATGGCACATGTGCAGGTTTGTAAGGACAAAGAAGAAGTTGTGAGGCATCCATATATGTCTTGGTGAAGTTTTGGTGTGTCATTTGATCATTTTAGAAAGATAAAAATTCATATTATAGCTTTATAAAATCTATATCATCACTGCATATATGACTGATCCAACAAGTTTGTACATTTTGTGTAGGTATTTAAAAAGTCAACATTGGTCAAATATTTTCATGGAGATGTTGTCTATAGTGATAGGAAGGTATTCTAAAGATTTGGAGTCTTGAAGTGTTTTATTTTTGAATAT
This sequence comes from Torreya grandis, assembly GCA_037957365.1. NCBI lineage: Eukaryota > Viridiplantae > Streptophyta > Pinopsida > Cupressales > Taxaceae > Torreya > Torreya grandis. The sequence continues at coordinate 2,676,573 of JARHVA010000160.1, read as the reverse complement.
ATGAACCTTTAAAGTTTATCTATTAGATTGTGATGGACCAAAAACCATCAAGTTTAACTATGTTGAAATCTAGGGTCAACTAGTCAAGATAGATCTATGATGAGCATTTAATTGGGTGATAAATATCTAATGATGAGTGTGAAACCTATTAGATAGAGATAAATATTGAGTGCATGATCATGTATATTATGATGTAATGAAGTGTATTGACTCAATAAGTCAAGAGAGTGCTCAGAAGGCACGTGAGGCTGCCAAGTGCTACAAGAGTGGGGACTGTCAATAATGAAGGCACGCAAGGGTGCCAAGTGTCTTAATCATAGTAAAGTAGATCTAAGATCAATGGTGAGGGATGTAGGTTAAGTTCAGGAGGATAGTAAGGATATAAATAGATTGAAATTGATATATATTTTAGGGAACATGAGATGAAGACATGTATCTGTAATTTTGCATTTACCAGTGATCATTGGTATTTGAAATTAACAAATGAAAAACTAGTGATGAGTATTCTGCTTGTATATTTTGATTTAGGAAAAGAAATTGGTGATGTAAAAATAAAATATTCATATGAATTTAATGAAAATACATAGAAGTGAGTTATAAGTTTTGAATGTTTGTAAAGTTATAGATATTGATCTCCAAAATTGACTGTGTTTGATCATCTTCTATAAGTAACCTGAGAAAGATAATTGAGTTGTTTTTTATAGTAATTTGATGTTTAAAATTTGAAATATCTATTGGATTGTGTTATAGATTCCATGAGGACCATTTGTGGGGATTTTTTAGGTTTTACTAATCCATATTTAGTGTGAAAAATTACTTAGAAGTTGATTGTGTTTGTTGAATGCACTAGCAATTGAGTGACCATGTTACAGGAGTGAGTTAAAGGTATTTTGAGTAGAATTAAAGAATAAAATGAGTATGGAGATGTTATATAATTATATAAGGCTTATGATAAGGAATTTGTTGTCATATTTTTACTTTGATTAGATATTAAGAGTCAAAATAGTATAACTGTATTTTGACTGTATATGACTAGTTTGAGTGGTCATTTTGAGAGAGCTAATTTAAGTTCTTAAATATTGTGTTGAAGTGCATAAAGCACATGGGGGTGTTTTGTAGGTCATGAAGGTTTCACCCATGTGATCTGATCATATGGATATGTGAAATATTTGCATATTTTCTTTAGAAGTTTGAGACTATGTTTTTGGTGTACGAAGGCTTATAGAGTGAGGAGACCTAATTGGTAGGTTCAAGTGTTGAGTTGGTGTTATAGGTGTCATGGAACCATATGAGAGTAATAAATGGGATATTGGAGATATTTTTGATGCATTTTAATCATTGTTAAAGGATGAATTTGGTCCAAGTTATCACACATGTAATGTGTGAGTATGAAGGCCTAATTGTTTAGGTCTCACCAAGACCTAATAGTGGTTTGGGGATAATGAGGTAATGACAAGCCTATGAAGAGTGTTGTTCTCAAATGTAACATATTTATGGACATATGTTAATTTTGTTTCAAATATTTAAATCATCTTGGCCAACCAAGATGGGTTAAAATAAGAGAGTGGTATAAGTACAAGGTCTAATTGGACTAATTATATTAGTTGTGAAAGTGTGGATTCAAGTGAAGGAGAGAACCTTTGAAAGTGAAGGTATAGGTCATTGAGTATATTTGCAAGGTAGTTTAGTAGGTTATTATTTTCCTATGGGGTTGATTCCTCCTTGCAAGATAAATCTTGCTAAATGTCTAGTTGTTATGGGTGTTCAGCTAGATAGGGGCAGTAGCTACTTGTGGGATTGGTGTCTCTCTAAACTAAGGGATGGGTGTTCCTTGATTAGTTGGTGCTGATATAAATGTTGGATCTTATTATTATAAGAGTATACTTCATCTTTTTGGGTTCAGTGGGTTTTATTCTTCAAGAGGGTTTCCCACATATATCATGTGTTTTTTGCTTGATCTTGTTTTGTCTTCCATGTTTATTATTATGAATTATGTGTATGTTTCATGATTGTATGTGTTGAATTGTTAAGGGTTTAAATGGTTTGGAATTGGACTAAATATCTAGCATCACTAATTCACCCCATGCTCTCAGTGATTATACCTTTAACAAATTCCACCTATTATATCTATAAATTTTGCAAATGATCACACAAACCTACTCAACATCAACTTGCAAACCTATCAATAAAATTCTAGAATAAAGAACAAATTGAATGACACTTTTAGTGGAAGGGTACATGTTTAGCAATAATAGGTGGTACAAATTTGGTGACCTACTGATTATGTCTCGTATAGATTTGGTGCAACATCAATCTTGTCTCAGTGATAATCATTATTCAAATTTCACATAGAGCAACAGAGTCACCTGTAGAGCCTATATCCAATTTTAAAAATTTAGAATATAACTTAGGGGTGCTAAATTATATTATTCTTTGTGTTTTCATTGTTATTATATGATTTTATCATTTTATTTCTATATTTGATCATATTTTTAGCCACTATGTTAGATCTGATTATTTTCTTAAACTGTAATATCTTAAATATACCTTATGCATTAGTTTTAATTATTTGTGCATGTGGTAATTACCCTAAAACCATAAATATTTAAAATCATAGTATCCCTATTTGAATTTAATGATTTGGCTATCAAATTAGGAAGCCATGAATCATCTAAAATTTGCTATAAGCAAACTCATCTTTGCTCATATAAAATTCAAAATTAAAAAAGACCCACTCAGTCTCTCATTGATAAAATTAAGAGAAAACACAAGAAAAATCTAAAAATTATAATTAAATATAAATTTATAACTACGTTGGCCATTTTGATTATGTATCATCATACATGTGCTAAATATGTACATCATTAGTCATCTAATAGTATGTCATCGACTATTTGCACCATGTTTTACTATATTGACCATTTTTACAAACATTATCAACCATTTCTACATAACTACATTGGCCATTTCTTGAAATCAACTACATCAGTCATTAGACAAAAATTTATCAACCATGTTACAATTTGTAACCTATAAAATGTCATTGATTAGGTTGATGATGTTTTATAGGTACACAACCATGTTTATTACTCATAAATTTTTCACTTTTGTTTGAATGTCATTTTGATAAAACTCAATTACCCATCTCTTCATTCTTTGCATCTTGACAACTTTTGGGGCAAATTTTGGTAGGACTATTGTTTTTGATGTTATATTTTCATATTCTACCATATTTACCCATAATGGAATTAAATGCAAAACCTACCCTAATAATAACTCTTCTACATCTTCTAGCCATTGTGTCTTTTTGTGCAAAAAATGATTGTCCCAAAGCTAAAATATCTCTAAATATATAAATAGAAATACAAAAAATGAAGGGCATATGTCCTATTTAAAGCATCCAAATAAAAAATTTCGAAATTTTGAAAATTATCTCTTAGATTCTATATGTTGGTCATATCTATGAAATCGTAGCTCCTATCGATAGATCAAAAGAAGTGCTAAAATCCTTGTACCTTAATAAATTTTATGGTATCAATGGAATATTTTTGAAAAAATTAAGAAAATCACTTATTTTATAGGCCTAAAAGACCTATCTTAGAAACTCTTTGGAACCTCACACCATCATGTTTCTTATAACTATCTAAGTAGGTGAAGATACACATGCTTATTTTTTACCTTCACTTATCTTATATTTACCCCCATTTATTGCAATATTTGCATATTTATCTTTATGGTGTTATGCTCTTTTTCCAAAGCACCATCACACATTAAACAATTGTGACACATGATGAGATTTGGATGGGCACATGTAAATATCTTATTTTCACTTACTAATAGTTTTATCTTTCAAGACTCATCAACGTATTAATATGCTTGAGTGTATGTCCTAAGGAGTACACTAAGATCGAGGTGCACTAGTTTAAAACACTTCATGATATATTTTTTCATATTTATCCATTCTTAATACCACTTTCATTCCAACCATGGAGGTTCCCACTCTCTCTTTTTCCCCTTTACAAATGTTTACCCAATTTCATTACCCTGACTGATTATGTCTTGTATTTTTTTCCAAGTTGGTTGATGTCATCAGCAAAGTCGATGACATACTATGTTTGATAGACATTTATATATGCCATTGGTTAGACCAATGGCATGGGATGAGTTTTATTTTTGAATTTTAAAGTTTGGATATGTATTTGTATGATTTTTATTTGATAATTCTTAAAATATAGACATCCAATATACTTTTATCCCATAGGTAGGTCCACCTATGTAAGAAGAAGAAGAATTAGGATAAGGAGTTTACACATGAGGAAGACTAATTTACATAAGGACTTGAATATTTCAAGAAGAGACACTAAACCAACAAGTTATACTTAGTCTTTAGAGTCCCCAACTTGGATCTTCTTCTTTCCATGTTGACTTCACTTACAAGCATTTCTTTCAGAATGTCACTTGAGCTAAGGGGGGATATTAATGCATTGACAAGTCAACCTAAGATGAGTATCTTAACCCTTAGGGGTTAAATTATATTAGTTTATTTATTTATTCTTAGATTAATATATGTTTATTACTATATTACTATTCTTTGCATGCTCTTTGTTTATACTGTAGGGTTACCCTCCAATGACACTTTTAGTTTTCTTAGTTTAGATACTTATGGATACCATATAATGACATTGTATTTTATTTGATTATCTTTTATACCTCTTAGTTAACATCTAATGAAATTTTTGATCTAGTTAGGCCTAAACTTGATTTTTTTTAATGTAGACTCCCCATTTATATCTCTCACAACCTCCTTTAATCATAAGCCTTATATATAGCCACAAACTGCTTTGTGGACCAACGTATTTTATGTTTATTGGATTTAGTATGATCTTTTATATTTTATTATTATAGAGTATCCTTATTTTCATAACCATTCTTGACCTACACATAGGTTCAATTATCCTATTAAGGTTTGAATAAAATCAAATTTTTAGGGATCTGTGTGAAATTTCAGAAAGACAAGCAAGGTTTTCAGAGCCTTAGAATTGATGAATGGAGTTGTCAAATCAATTTTAGTATGTTTATTATTTATGTAAATGTGTAGTGTATAGTTTTGGTTTCCAAGAATGTTGGGTGTATGGTTTTGATGAGGTGCTCAAGTCTTTATGAGTTTTCTAGGTTCTCACTTTCTTACCCTAAAAGCCTTGATTTTATTGTTAAATTATGACATATTTCCATTTTTTCAAAAATTAGATATTAATTTAAACCTTTCTCTTGTCAATTATTATATTAAAATTAAAATAACAATTAACTTGGGTTTTATTTTTTTAATCATATATTTATAAATAAATTTGATTTAGATCCATTTATTCATATTATAACATGTTAAAATTACATATTAATAGAAAGGGTTATATTATCCAAAATGAATCTAAGGGAATGAATACCCAAAGTAAAGTGAATGCTATGAAATAATTTTAAAAAACATGTTAAACACAGAGAAAAGATTACACACATAAGTATAGGGCTTAGGCAATTTAAAAATAAACACTGAGTCATTATCAATTCTTAAGATGAGAATAAAATGTGATGTATATCATGTAATATGAATGAACTCAATTAATTTTGGATATAAGATATTCCAAAGTTAAACATTTATATATAAATGAATTATTTATTTATTGTGCTTTATGATTAAACAATGTACATGCGCTGATGCTAGTATATATGTCATAAGCATATAATTTTTCTGCTCTATCCAATAAAAACCTTTGACATGATATATTATCTTAAAATTTTTAAAATTTAACTCCTAAAAATTAAATAATATTCTCTTACATGATTTTATATAATATTATATTTATATCAATATAAGAATTATAGTTATTTTAAGGGTAAGTGCATGAAGTTGGGGAATAATTTCATGAACATTACCTGTAACATGATCACATTAATTAATAACATGATTACATTATTTAATTAATGTGATCGCGTTATTTGAATCTAGGCTCAGGATTATTGAGCCATAATGTGATCACATTATATTGAATAATAACATGATCTGTTATTGTAATTTACAATAACAAGATCACATTAATAATGTGATTATGTTAATAATATGATTGCATTAACTATGTGTTGAAAGAATAAAAAGGGAAAACCCGAATATAAAAATACTCATTTTGTATTTGAGTTCCCTAGCTCTCCCATAGATTTCATGATTGTGTTTTGCTTATAAGACTCTAGATATTTTTAAGAATCTGATAGATTCATCCCATAGACCTGTTGGTCGATGATGCCCCATGTAGGAGAGGTAAGTGATTAAAATCCTCCCTATTTAACCCTAATTTTTTATAACTTTCATTATTCAACCTTGGTTTTTAATTATAATTTCTTTTTTTAATAGTCTGTCCTGCTAACCTTCCCAACCCTTCATAAAACCCTCTAGTTGCCCATCCTCTTAACCCTCCACAAAACCCTATTGTTCCTCGTATCCTTGCACCTAACCCTCCCATAGTTATCCAAAACCCCCTGGCAGTTAAGAGGTTCTGATTGACAACATTGTGGGTAATAAAATTGAAATTAAAGAGTTAATTGATAAAATGAGGGATCCCAGTTCAACCAACCCCCAGTGCACTGAGCTAGTTGATTCCATATAGACCTTATTAGGTCAAATTAACTCTATAATGAGTCAAATTAACCAAAAAACCTCCTATAGGGATACTTATAGGGCATATTATGCTGACAAGTTATTAGCACTTCATCGATATTTTAAAAGTTGACATTTGCATCCTATTCATCGACCTAGCCACCAACGCCCCATTTCTTGTAACTACTAAATGTTTTTCTATCCATCTTTATGTATATAGCTTAATCATGACCAGTTTTTTAGATCGATGGTGGATTGTCTTTGAATATCAACCATGTAAAAACCATGAGGTCCCACTATATTTTTTGAGGAAACTTTACTGTGAATTTTTCTTCAAGGAGATTCCTAATTATTTTGATTTTAATTAGTTGTAGAGCTAAATAAAAGGCTCTGTGTAGGATCAATGAGGTGCACATCATGCACCTAATTAATTTTCTTGAATCTTTACCTAAAAGCCTCTTAAGCCTAAGATCCCCTTCATGATTCATCAAGTCATGGACATAGGCACTCTCCATACTCTTAGTTCACACTTTGATACACTCATTCAACATATGAGTAGGCTTTTAGAGTGATGCTACAGATACGCCATAGGCCACTTAAACCCAAACCCACCCTTGTAATTCATGTGGATCTATGTGCACATAACATTCTAATGATGATGGTGTCTATGGTTTAGATGGATTAGAACATATTCTTATGAGTGATGATTTTTTGGCACGCACATTTGGCATGCATACATATGTCACCACACAGATGCAGGTATATTTTATATAAATTTCATTTTAAATTTAAGTTATATTTTCAAATTTAATTTCTAAGCTAATAATTAATTTACATAGAATGCCCAAATATCATTGGTGATAGGTTCATTAAGTCTTTCACATCTTGAAATTACTTTCATTAATGTTTTTCTTTTTATATTATGTGTTCAGCTTGTTTTTAAAATAAATCATTTTTGCCTTGTTTTAGAACTTATTGCACAAGTTGTCATTATACATCAAGGAACATTACAATATTTGTTACATGATCTTGGGCCTATAGTATGATATGCATCATATAGATTTTCCACATTTTCATCATTTTCATCAATCATGTTAGATGTTATTAGTCCTAATGTGTACATTATATGTCTCATATTAATCAATTTTATAAATGAAATAAATAATTGACATATTTGACTATCATACTCCAAATTATGAAAGAAAGGATCCCAACTTTATTGAGCTAATCTTCTTGAATGGCGATCATAAATTTTGTTATGCATTTGTTTCAAAATATTTTCATTGACTTCAAATAAGTACTTGTCTTTTCTACACACAATTATTGGAGGTGTTGGTAATGGTGGAATTTGTTGATAGGGTGTTTCAAAACCATTATTACTTTCATTGTTTAGAGGTGGGATGACATTTTCTTCACTGTTAATTTCTTCATCATATATTTCCATGAAATTTTCTTAATGGTTAATTTCATCATTATTTGTTTCCATCAAATTTTATTCATTCATTTGGGGTGAAGCAACATACATAGACTCATCATCAACAAAATCAAAAACTTGAAACTTTAAATGTGAACTTCCAACATTAACTTATTCATTATTTTCAATTTCATTATTATTCATTTCATTATGGTCAATTTCATTATTATTAATTTCATTATGGTCAATTTCAACATTATTAAATTTATTATATTCAATTTCATCATTGTTTAATTCATTATTGTCAATTGGATCATTATCTATGGCATTAGGTTCATTAGGATTAGGGTTTGTACCTTATCTACCATGAATTTTCTGTAGTTGTAGCTTGTGTTTCTCTCTCAAATATTCTAATTCCTCTAGTGTTTGGTTCTTTAAAAACTTCATTTTCCTCTTTGCACGTGATTTAGAACCCATTAAAAGGTACAATTGACAAATTTTCAAAGGTGTGGTCAAGTACATAGGTACGCAGATCTTGCCAAAAATAAATAGAGAATGTTTTTGGGGATAGAAGTCTCAATTTGGGTTTGAAATAGTCATTGATAAGTGTGTTTAATCTAAAATAATAATAACATGATCACATTATGTGTTTTATAAGGTTTTGGCCCATCCAACCCATTGAGAAGCTTATATCGACAATAATGTGATCGTATTATGTAATAATGTGATTGTGTTATTGTCAATATAAGCCTTGGGGTTGGTAATTGGTAATGAGAATTGAATGTTTCCTATGTTAAGAATAATGTTATTGTGTTATTAAATAACATGATCTCATTATACTTAACATAGATAAAGGATTATGGATTAGGGATTAAGGAATTATTACATAGGGTTTATGGATTAGGGATTACAATTTATGTTTTAGGGTTTAGGGATTAGGGATTAGGGTATGTAGGGTTTGGGTTGAAGGGTTTATATAAGTTTAATTTTTATATTCCACGTGCAAACCTAATTTTTACTACAAAGGATTTTAATTGGGACTAAATTGATTGGTAAATAGGAAAAGTTTTTGGTTTACAATTTAGGGTATAGTTTTTAGGGTTAGGTTTAGTGTACATAGGGTCAATCATAAAGATATAATTATTAGTCTAAATGATGTTAATTTGGGATAAAATAATTGGTTTAAGGTTTAAAGAGTTTATATTTGTGGTTTAGAGTTTAGGGATTATAAACTTTAAGCATTAGGGCTTAAGGTATAGGTTTTAGGGTATATAAGGCTTAATTGTGATGGGGATTGAGGAAAAGTAGAGGTGATCAACCCCTAAATCACATTTTATAGTCATGAAATTAGTTTTCATAGGTTTAAAATAGACCCAATTTACTTAAGCTACAAAGCTAGGTTGAATGTGAATTTGGGATCAATTATCCACCACATCATCATAGATTAAGCCTATGAAGTCAATTGTGGTAATGGGTTATGTAATTTTAACCAAGTTCATCCCTATGAAATTAATTGTTATTATATATAAAAAATATATTAATTGGGGATAAATTTATTAGTTTAGGTTTTAGGGTATTATAGGGTTTAAGGTTTAGGGATTATGGCTTAGGGTTTAATGTAAATGATACAAGGTTTAGGGTTAAATTTAAATGGTACAAGGTGACTTAGGGTTAAGATATCAAATATTTCATCCAATCACTAAGGTAATTGAAGAAAATTTGAGCTACTTGTGACACCTATTTATTACTTGATTACCTTCATGTTTGTATTTCAAATAAAAGTAGGGTTAATTATACCATGTAAATGTTGCATATATGTTATTGAGCCATAAATTTGGTTTATGGAATTAATTTTCCTTAGATCACATAAGGAATTGCATAGATTTACTAATTGGATCAATTCATGATAAAATATTGATCTTTTGATTTTTTTCCCCAAATCATATATTACTATTGAAGGGGTTCAAATTGGCCTCAAATGCCTACTTGATTAAAAGAATCAACTAGCTCCTCTTCTTTGGTTAATAGGTTTAAAGGGGATCAAAATAGCCCCAATTTAATGAATAGATGCATAGCTAGATTGGTACTCCAAAGGCTTTATCCATAGGTTTAAAAAGTGCTTTACAATGAATGTATGTTTGTGGCATGTAGTGGGCATTTGGGCATAGGAATTACAATTTATGTTTTAGGGATTAAGGCATAAGTCATAGGGCATAGGGCTTAGGTTTAAATACCTATATATTAATGTCTAATTTCTAGATATGCCATGTGTTCAAACATGATTCTTATTAAGGTAAAATCATGATGGTAATTGGGGAAAATTTGAGCTCCTTGAACATAGATATGTGAGTATTTAAGATTGTGAATTTGGGATCAATTATCCCCCACATCATCACAAATTGAGCCTATGAATTCAATTATGGTAATGATTGATACAATTTTGACCAAGCTCATCCCTATGAACCTAATTCTTACTATATATAAAGGATGTTAATTAGGGATAAATGGATCCTATAGGCCTATTGAGCTTCAATGTAAGGAATTTCATCTATATGATATCAATTGGGGATCCAAGTGCTCACCATATTAAATAAATAAGTATTTTTCAATTTGATATGTAATTCGATCCAAAGGAGCCATGTGCAAGGAATTACATTCATATATAATGGAAATTGGGGCTTACTTGGCCCTGATTGCATACCATATTGAACTAATCAAGTATTCAATTCTAGATGATACATAATTCAAGCCAATCGAGATTTTCCCAAGGAATTGTGTCAACATAATTTTAATTAGGGCCTTAATTATACACCTTAATCAAATAATTGAGTGTTTCATCGAATTTGATATGAAATCATGACCAATTGAACCCTCTGTTAGGAATTACATCCATGTAATAACAATTGGGATTCTAATTGTGCACCAAATTCAATTGAAAGAATACTTGGCTCAATATGATCTATGAAATTTAGTCCAAACAAGCCTTGTGTAAGAAATTTCATCCTTCTACTATCAACAAGGGGATCTTTTGGTGCCAAATACATAACATATTGAATCAACCAAGTATTTAGTTCAATTGAATATGCAATTATGGCCAAACAAGGCCCATGTAAGTAACTGAATACATCTAATGTCAATTACAACTTTGTTAGCCCTAATTGTAAACTATATCTATCTAATCATGTATTTGGTTTTATCTTATACATAATTGGGGCCAACTAAGACCCGTAAAAGTAATTTTGTCCATATAATGTTCCAATTGGTTTCATTAGCCCCGATTGCAAACCATATTGAACCAATTGAGTATTTAGTTTCAATACGATATGGAATTGGGGCCACTCAATCCCCAAGCAAGGAATTGCATCCATCTAATGTCATTTGGGCTCTAATTACACCATGTTAAATCAATTGATATTTTTTTCAATACTATATACAATTGAGGACAACCAAGTCCTATGTAATTAATTGCTTCTACTTAGAATATCAATAAAGGCATTTTCCACCCCATGCAATGAATTGTGTCTATCTAATGTCCATTAGGAATATTTTCCCCTAATTGCACATCATATTTAACCAATATAGTATTTTATTTATTATAATTTTTAACTAAGAGTAATTAGTCCCCATGTAAGGAATTCCTTCAGTATAATGTCAATTAGGGATTTGATAGCATAACATATTAAACTAGTTGAATATTTAGTTCAATCTAATACACAATTGAGGTTAAATGAGCCCTGAAAAAGGAATTATGTTCATATAATGTCAATTGGGTCTCTAATTCCACACCATATTATAAAAAACCAAGTATTTAGTTTTGTTTGATATGTAATTGGGGCCAACCAAGTTTAATCCAAGGAAATATGTCCATCTAATGTCAATTTAGGATCTATTGGCTTGATTCCATGCCATATTACGATCAAAAGAATAATAAATTTATTTATAGGTTAATACATCTCCAATTATCATTCAATGCTATCAATTATTGACAAGAACATTGGTCCCAAACAACAATCTTAATCAACAAATATTTGATCTTAAGACTACTAGTCCTAATGGCTACTATTCGAGTTTTAGGGTGTTGAGAGTATGTAACATGATTGCATTATTAACACGATTACAGTATTAAATACTGAAATCACATTACTAACATAGTTAATAGCACAATCATGGTATTTGAATTTGAATTCAACTCCTACACCTTTTGGCTCAAGAATGGCTTGGACTATCAATGTACAACCATGTTTTGAAACGTATGAAAATAAACAACAAATTTTGAATTTGATTTCCAAATACACTAAGAATTTCAACATGAAAATTCAAAAACTTGATACCATCATGACAAACATTCTCTCCTCTTTCTAAAAATATGATTTTTATAATTTTTAGACTAATTTAAGGTTTCAAATTATATTAATTTCTAACTATGCCTTTTTTAGGCCACTACATGCCATAAACATACATGCCTATACATGTTCATGTAATTTATTCTTCATTGATCCAAGTGAAAAAAAATTATATGGTGACCAAGCAGGCCTAATTATATACACATTATCATTTTTTTGAATTACTTAGGCATGTCACACAGATGGTTATCCATTTCTTTGTTAGTTTTTAGGATCCATTTACTTGCAAAATTTATTAAAAAAGTATTTATTGAAAAAATATAAAAAAATATAGGTGACGTACTAGAATATCTTATATAAATATTCCCAAAAGGGTTTCAAATAATATTAAATGCTACTTAAAAAAATGGTGCACATCATGGCCATCTATCCACTACATTTTCTAAAAATATAAGAGTTACTCTTCAAATTTTAGATGTTTAACCTAGTTATACTTAACTAATTTTTTTTTTTTTAAATAGTGTTTTGGAAACTAGACTCGAAATTATACATTTCATGTTATTACACCATCTTCAAATTTGGAGTGTAGATATCTCAAATTATTTACACAAGTTCAGATTTATGAAATTTTAGAAAAATCATGTCCATGGGTAGGCCACTTTTTGTCCCCCAACTTTGTGCACTTACCCTTAAAAGTTAGTGTAACAATTATTTTATTTTTTAATTAAGGTAAATGAGGTAGTGTTTGACAAGTGCTATGAACTAGATTGGGACACAAATGTAGGGTCCAAATCCTATACAAACCACATATAATAATCATTAGTGTCAAATGGTAGAAATATACCATAAATGGCCACAACTGATGTAACATGTCCAATGAGATTTGACTCTAAGTGGGACAAGACACAACATTTACTTTTTCCTTTTGATAATATATATAATTTTTTAAAACAAAATTATGCATGCATGATATATTAGCCTCTATTAATATCAATATAAACTTTAGGAAAACTTATTTTTTCAAAAAAACTTAACTAGCAGTTGCCCCAAAGGTGCAAGCTACACCAAAAGGGTTGTATTTTTTTGTTTTTGGTAAAGTAGGGTTCTATAAAGTGAAAAAATATAATTCAGTAGTTTTACCTCACTTGAAATCCATGACTACCGAATTCATCTCACATATTGTGTGTGAAGAGTGAAGAAAGAATAATCTTATATTTTAGGTAATGGTAAAAAATGAGGTTGTATGTTTCTTCATATGACTTGACAATGAATTATGCAAGAAAGAGATGTTTTTTTTCATAACAAACTTGAGAAATGATAAAGTAGTGAGATGGACTCTCTCTATATATAATTTTAATTATTATATATTATATTATTTTTTTATTAATATGATTACTATTAATAATGTACATGTATATAATATAATAAATATTAATATTAATACATATTATACTGTAATACATAATTTTATATTATTAATATATTTTAATATTCTAAAATATTATATGTTATATATTACTATAATATATATGACTAATATTGATATATTAATATGATTAATTTATTAATAATATATTGTATATATATGATATAATATAGTAAAGTATATATTAATATATTCTTTTAATACACATTAAAAAATTATATTATTAATATATTTTAATATTTTTAGTGTTTTATATTTGTTTTTGGATCATTATGGGCTTAGTATTGTCCCCCCAGCCTGTAAAGTAAAAATTTTTACAATGTCTGGCAAAAATCCAACCAAAATTAAAAAACAACAGACATCCACCAAAAACTAAGACTAAGAGAAACACTGAAGGGCCACATACAAACCCAGTATAACAAGAGAAAGCCACAAACCCAAAATACTAGACATATCAAGAGACAAAAAAATAAGCAAGGACACCAAACCAATAGATTAAATAGTATCACCTACAATGCCATCCTTATTTGAATCTGATAGTAACACCAAATCATATTCACCCCTGCATGTTCCTCCTTCCCAACCATAGCTGCTTCCTGCACTTGATCCAGCCGCTCAAAACCCCTAGATGAAGAAGGCATAAAGGGCATTGCCACCTCCTTCAGCCTATGGTTTTTTGCCTCCACCAGCATTAAATTATACTAAGATGGTGCTTCTAGCAGTCCAGACAATACCGATTTAACCAACTTCCTCATTGCCTCCAGCCTCTTCTGCTCATGTCGGTGGCTATGTAACTGCACCAACTCTGGGTTGGTATTCATCATTTGTGACATCACTGGTAATGAGACAAATTTGTTGATCTTCATGTCAAGCACAATGACCTCCTTGTGGTGGTCCTCCATGAAATTTAAGAGAATCATGAATCTAGTTTCCAAATCTTGAAATGTAGAAGCAGGGATGACTCATAGGCCATCCTTCCCTAAGAACAACATGAATGAGAGAGGGGTCAAGTCATGCAAACAATTTTTTTGTTATTAAGCTAACTTGACATTCTAGATGAACATAGAATGTTATCACCTTTACCACCACCACTGTATAAGATATTAGGAACATGAGATTAGATGCAAAGATAGTCACCACTTCTGAGCTCACCCTACACTTAATCCCCTTAAATAAGAACTCTTGACCCAAAACATCCACTATAGCATCATGCACTTCCTCCAAAGGTAACAAAAAAATATGTCAGATACAGACCCATGATACTAGTCCCTCAAAGGTCATCTCACTCACCTCACTAGACCTAAAGATATATGTAGTGTTGAGTGCAATGTCACTCTAGCTCTCCATTGATTTCACCCCCAAACATAGCACAAAATTTTCATAGGCCACCCATGCATATACAACTTGAAACATGACAGTTGAAGAATAAATGGGCACAAGGGAATCCTCTAGGCTCCTTCATGCCAAGGAGAGCCATCAATCACCCCAATTAAAATTCCAACCAACATAAATGTGAATCCTCCTCCCCTATCACTTCACACACATTCTTGACAAACAATGATTAAATGGTGCGAGTGGGGGCATGCCTAAAGTGTTAGCAACCACAATGCTCTATTAAATGCTCCAATAGCTACATTAGCCATTTTGTAATTACTTTATGTGGAAAAAGCAATACAAAAGGATAACCAAACAAAATTTAACTAAGATCAATCAACAAAACTAAAGGGAAATCCTCCCAAGTAACCCTGATATTATCCAACCTATAAACCTTTGATTGATTGATGCCACAGTTTGCTAGAAAGTACGTAGCCATATTCTCCTCCTGAAAGTAATGCTACCACTTTACAGTAGAGAAATCTTCCAAATTTTTCCATGTTTTCTTCAAGATATTCTCTAGATGCCACGATTTACCCTCTCTTTTTTCCAAAGCTACAAGGATAACTTGCGAATCACCTTTCACAATTAGATTTGGAATCCCACATTGGATAGCCAATTTAATACTACTCGCCAAAGCTTGAGCTTTCACATTATTATTAGACCCATCATGGATTTTCTTAGATAAAGCTCTGATCATTAATCCATAGTAGTCACGAATAATGTAGCCCACCCCAAAAGCTCCTAGATTACCACACGCTACACCATCAAAATTTAGTTTAAACCACCATGGAAGAGGGGGCATCCATTCCTGCTTTCTACTTCTGACCTCATTACCAATGATGATTGACCCATTAATGGGGGAATGTATTATATATTATACTACATTACATTATATATTAACATATGAATATATTATAATATATAGTATATATTATTATTATATATAATATTATATTCTTATAATATATATTTTTAATATTGGTAAACACTTTTAAAATAATTTAATTAGAATTATAAATTAGAGAAGAATTTTTGAGTTAGAGCTATAAATCGAGAAGGAAGAAGCTTTTACAGAAATCAGAGCTTTAAATTGAAATTGGGGCACAACTCAGGACCAGTCCCCAATAAACAAGTAGATAATAAAATGACACAAAGACAACCAAAACTCTAAAATATGAAAAAGGGAATCCAACACAAAGAGGACATGCTACAAAACCACCATAGATGGCGAAGTACCAAAGATAGAAGAATCACACAACAAAAATTAGAAGAATGAAGAAATTCTTCAATGAACAAAAGTTGAAATTAAACCCAAATAAAACCTACAATCCTAAACATCAAGGATCATCCACAAGTACAAAGGCTTATCCTTAAAGAGAAATCATCCAACATCTTCTGGCAACCATTCTGAATAAGTTCTTCTGCTTCTAGTCTTAGTGTTTATGCCTTTGATTTGCATCCTCTACATCTTACTGGCATTCCTACATCTACCTTTTATTTCCCACCATTAAAATGAAAAAATAAAATAACCTTAAAGATAGGTCCTCCAAACAAATCTCTACCAATATATCATATTATAATAATAAATACAATTATTATTTATATTATTATATAATATAATATTATCAAATTTTAATTTTTAACCCCAAAATAATACTAATAATAATAATAATAATAATAATAATAATAATAATAAATACCCCTATGTAAGATTAAAAAATACCAAAACCAAATTATCTGTATGTGATATTAAAAAAGGGAAACATTATAATAGACAAGCAATTTTAGTCGTTGAATATTTTGTATTTGTAGAACTTTATCTCCTCTTATTATTTATCCATGATTTTACTCTAATACTGTAATAAATTTAACTAAATGAAATTTAATTTAATTTAATTTAAATATAAATATTCACAAAAGACTATGAATAGTTTGGACCAAAAAATATATTACTTAAAATTGGTATAATAAGAAAATATCAAAAAGTATATCACTTAAAATGAGTATAATAAGAGAATACGAAAAATATCTTTAAAATATATAAAATAAAACTAAAGTGAAAAAAATGATAAAATTTAAAAAAAGAGAGAAAGGATGAAATTTTCAAACAGATAAACTATGCATTGTCTTACAAATTTGTACCAAACTATGCATTGTCTTACAAATCTGTACCAAATTATCTGTGAAAGAAGAATAAATAAACAATATGGATTCAATCCAAACTGTTTAGAATAAATCTCTACTGTTCCATACCCTAGTGTTTTTTAGCTGTGAAAGATTATAAGATTTTGCAAGCCAATAAAATATCATATGTGTAAATGTCAATGTCAATAAGAGGCCTTTCTTTTCTTTTCTGGGTGATTGAACTTCAGCCTTAGCTTGCTACTATTTTTGCTCTCACCAACATCATACCCTATTTACATGATTATAAGAGGGAATAAAACCAGTTGAAAACATGGGGAAAATAGAGAAAATATCGTGCTCCCACTGCCATTCTGCATCAAGTTTTAACCTCACTGCAGTCAAGTGTTTTGTTGATAAATAATAATACGATATACATAAAAATGCCCAAGATAATATATAATAAGCATGATAAAGAATTTGATAGTTTGAGCAAACATGTTTAAAAACTATGAAAAATATAGATTGCCCAAAGACTGGAGCAATAATAATTCCATACGATGAAGCATTATCTAGAATGTTTTAGATGTCTTATGAGGTTAGATAGCTTGTTGGTTATTGCCTTCTTGCAAACCTAAAATTTCAAGCTTTTTGTTATTTTGCTCCATATTTATTTTATGGAAGCTCTAAAGAGGATGTTGGTCATTTAAGTTCATTTATCTCTATTTATACTAATCTAGTTCAAGTTATGCCCTTGTGTTTTAAGTTGTTCAAAGAGGGACATTTTGGCAATGGATTTTAGACCAATTAATAATTTTCAATGGTAATTTAGCACTGTAAATATTTGGCCTCTTAGTTGTTAATATGAATGAAATTATTTTGACCTTATCACAAGAAAAACATTGCAAACTACTTAAATGCACACAAACTTACTTTTACTAGAAGGCATGTCAAAAAAAGGTAGATTGGATTGCATAAGGTCCTGCAACAACAAAAGGATTGTTCATAATTCCATTTTCAGCCCACTACATACTAGTGAGGGGTGTATAATAATATATAGAAATAAATAACCTGGAGAAAAAGGGAGTGTTGAGGTTACATTAGCATTGGCTTTGGCACTAGGCAACAACATTCCTCCATAGTGGTACACATACATACTACCCTACATTCCAAACAATCACTGATCTATTCTATCTTTTTTTGACCCAAATTTATACTCTACTCTTTCAACCTTAAATTTAAACATGATAATATCTTAGCAATAAAGTAAAGTTTAAAGCTTTTCTCCATAAATATTCTTTTACCCTAAACCCTAACATAGAGGTATAGCTAAATTGATACCAAAATTTTGAGATTAATATCTCTAATCTTATTTAAAATTAATGTATTTAGGATATTTGTTCTAGGATTTTGAATTAAATTTTAATTTGTTATCTATACTAGCATTAAATAAATTTAAGTGCATGTAAATTGCCCTGTAAATATAAATCTTCTCGATAGCAGAGCTTGAAACATTTTTCAGTCGACATAATTACAACTAAAATCCCAATGATTAATAAGATAGTAAATTTACTCAAATAAACCCACCAACAAATAATTTTTTTAAAACAATGATTGGTCTATTAATAAGGAATGACGCTCTAATAATTAATAATTTATAATGATTTAAGGTATGACATATTAAAACTTCCCCAAAATAAGGAGGACCATGATAACTTAATAATGGCAAAGTGATAGTGCACACCATCTCTACATAAATTCAAAAAGAAGTCCCATAGGCCATTTATAATTGAGCAGGGGTACGGATAGGGGTAAGGGCAGGGGTTATGTCTACAATTACAATGGTCCTTAGTAACTGTTGACTAAATTTAACCCTAAGTCAAATTTGGTCAAACCCCCTTGCATATTCAAACTTGTCATGAGGTCTTCTAGGTTTGAACATGGTCAACATCATCATAAGAGGGGTCTAGTCACATTTTAAAGGTCACATAATATGTTCTAACTTTGTCACATTTGTCATTTGTCTAAATGTAATTTTAGGCCACCTTTTAAGCCATTTTTATGAAATGTAGAGTTCTAACTAAAAGACAAGTTTTCAAGAAGTTATCTAATGTATATCCATGTCATATAATGTTATAAGATAGTTTGAAACTAAAAATGTTGTAGGTTTGACGTACAAATAAGAAGATCAACTACAAAAGCTAGTTTAAGATACTTATATGAATTGATGTAACTAGTTTAGCACATGTGAGGGCTTAAGGGAAGTGTAATCAAATTACCACAAGTTATTTTTAGGTTCAAGAAGCTTCAATAGGTTCAAAAATGGAAAAAATGGTCTCTCTCTCTTATTACTCCCTTGGACAGGAAAAAAAAGGTCAACAGTTTGCACTTGGTATGGACAGGAGAAGAAGAGTTGGACTAAGTGCATTTGGTGTATGATATTAGTCCTTATGAGCTTCCAATCCATGGCCATAGTTATAATATTGGTGTTTTTTACTATATGAACACTCACTAAGGTAGTTAGTGACTCCAAACTTCCTATGCATCCCTAATGGCTTCAATTTTCTCATCTATTGAACTTGGTCTGTGTGAACCAAGTGTTTTACATGGACTTGAAAAACATTTTATTCCTTTCCATTATGGATTCAACTCATTTTTCACATGTGAATATGAAGATATAGTTAGGATCATCCTTGAGTTTGAATTAAACACCATTGAGGTCTATAAAGCAGTGTTTTGGTAGTTGTAGGTGAAGGTGTGGAATGGAAGTTTTGAAAATAACTTGAAATGAATAAACTCATGATGTAATGTGATTTATAATGTTAGTTTATCGCACAATAAAATATGGTTTGAGGTCATCATATATCTATATGATCATTGTCTGTTGTAGGCAGGATGCATATTGATAATATATGCCACAAAGGATTGGAGGTGTCAATGATCTTTGGGAGAGCCAACTTGTATTCTCTGTGAGAGGTATCCATATATGAATATATTATATATTATATTACATTACATTATATATTAACATATGAATGTATTATAATACATAATATATACTATTATATATAATATTATATTATTATAATATATATTTTTAATATTGGTAAACGCTTTATCTAATCATAATTATAAATTGGAGAAGCATTTTTTAGTAAAAGATATAAATCGAGAAGGAAGAAGCTTTTACAAAAATCAAAGCTTCAACTTGGAACTGGGGCACAACTAGGGACCAATCCCCAATAAACAAGAAGATAATAAAATGACATAAAGATAACCAAAACTCCAAAATATGAAAAAAAGGAATCCAACAAAAAAAGGACATGCTACAAAACCACCATAGATGGAGAAGTACCAAATATAGAAGAATCACACAACAAAAATTAGGATAATGAAGAAATCCATCAACAACAAAAAATTGAAATTAAACCTAAATAAAACCTACAATCCTAAATGTCAAGGATCATCCATAAGTAGAAAGGCTTCTCCTCCAAGAAAAATCATCCAACATCTTCTGGTAACCATTCCAAATAAGTTCTTCTGCTTCTAGTCTCAATTTTTCTGCCTCCAGTTTGCATCCTTTATGTCTTGTTGATATTCCTACATCTATGTTTTATTTCCCACAATTAAAATGAAAAAAACTAAATAACCTTAAAGACAAATCCTCCAAACGAGTCTCCACCAGTATATCATATTATAATAATAAATATAATTATTATTTATATTATTATATAATATAGTATTATCAAATCTTAATTTTTAACCCTATAATAATAATAATAATAATAATAATAATAATAATAATAATAATAATAATAACTCCCATGTAAGATTAAAAAAATACCAAAACCAAATTATTTGCATGTGGTATTAAAAAAGGGAAACGTTATAATAGACAAGCCATTTTACTTGTTGAATGTTTTATATTTGTACAAATTTATCTCCTCTTATTATTTATCCATGATTTTACTATTATACTATCATAAATTTAACTAAACAAAATTTAATTTAATTTAAATATAAATATTCACAAGAGGCCAAGAATAGTTTGGACGAAAGAATATATTACTTAAAATGGGTATCACAAAAGAATACCAAAAATATCAAATGATATATTACTTAAAATGGGTATAATAAGAGAATACCAAAAATATCTTTAAAAGATATTAAAAATAACTAAAATTAAAAAGAAATGACAAAATTTTTAAAAAGAGGAAAAGGATGATATTTTCAAACCAATAAAATATGCTTTGTCTTACAAATATGTACCAAATTATCTTTGAAAGAAAAATAAATAAACAATATGGATTCATTCCAAACTGTTTGGAACAAATCACTACCATTCCATACCCTAGCATTTTTTAGTTGAGAGTACTAGGGACCCTTGGGAATGGTAAGGCAAGGTTGAGGGATTTTAAGATTTTGCAATCTAATAAAATAGCATCCATGCAAATGTAACGTCAATGGCCATGTCCACTCACTGTTATGGCCTTTCCTTTTCTTTTTTGGGTGATTGAACTTCAATGTCAGCGTGCTAATGTTTTACAGCCACTGAAGGTTTTTCCTCTCATCAACATCGCACCCTTTTTACATGAATATAAGAGGGAATATGACCAGTCAAAAACATAAGAAAATTAGGGAATCACCTTTTTTATTTGAGGCCATATTAATCATTTTAATTATTATATTAATGTTATTTCCCTCTCTTGTCAGCTATATATTTTTAATTTTAATTTTTTTTAATATAAGATAATGAATATTTCAATTTGATATTAAATTCATGTAAAATAAATTGTATTAAATATCAATGAGATCGTATAAATTTTTACCTGGAGTAAATTTTACATTAAATTTGATTACATATTACGATTAAATACTATTTATGTTGGGTAGCTTAACCACACAATCTGGTTAAAACAACTACTATGGAGACACAAAAGGGACACATGCCCTTTTAAATATATACTTACAAACTAGATTTAATTACATAAATTCTCTAAAAGTATAGAATAAAAATGATAGATTTGTATTTGACACAATGTCTTGATGGGTATAGAATATGTGGGATTATTTCGTAGTGGAGCGTCAATGTTAGAGCAACACTTGAAGAGATGTTGTTTAATATTTTATCATGATGTTTATTTTGAAGAGATGCTTATTTAATTTAAACCTTTTGATGTGTGTAGATTTATCTTCGAGTATGAGGAGCATGGTTACAAAATTATTCAGGAGTTTGGAAATATAAACCCATTTTATTGTATTACACCATAATATATTTCATTGTATGTAGGTTGGAATAAATTCTGATTTAAACTATAGTTCAATTCACATCATGTTGAAATGCACATGTCACCTCTAATTATAGACTATCAAGCAACAAGGTCTCCAATCAAGATAAGAAAACTGAGGTTTGTGGATTGGATGCAACAACTATATGAGATGTGAAAATGCAAGAAACTTACTTTTTTTTTTAAAAATAACATGTTTATGACTTCGATGATTTGAGCCCTAAAGGGTTGGAAGCTATAGAAAAAAACTCAAGATTTATAATTATGAAGAAAAAAAAGAGAAAAAGAGACATGATATTATAAAGTAAAGGGAATTTATGAAAGTAAGTGATAAATTATGTGTTTTCCATTACATTTTTTTTCTCACCAATAATTCACATCTTGTGCTTACACACGAGTTATGAAACCTGACAGAAAAAATAAAATATGTTTGTTACAAACAAGAATGTGAAGGGGAGAAGATGAGAGTTAAAGGTGAGTATATTTGTTTCTCTTCAATTTTCAATCACTCTTACTATTGAATCAAATTATTGTGATTTTTATTTTTAATTTATGAAAGTAATCATATTAAATTTTTATAATACTAGAATAATGATGGTTTGACACAAAATAAGGAATGAAAAAAGAGAAGAAATGTTTGATGTGTGATGATGTTCATATTCTAGACATGGTTTTTAATATTCTATGTTATAAATATGCTTGAGGATATTAATGTTCATGTCCCAAGATTTGAAAAATAATTCCATATTATCAACATATGCCAACTTTTATGGCATACTATTTTTAACAATGTAATGTTGTTGTGTAATGTTGGGATCCTCAATGAGATCAAAATTGTTTCATACTCTCATTGGATAAACTATGTACTTTTGTTATAGATCAACTATATACTTTTGTTGGGGAAAGCGGTCTGATGTGATAGTTCCCCCCTATTTTGAATAATTATATCAAACACTACTATGTGGAATAAAGTTGTTATTCTCTTATGCATTGTTGTGTTATTATTTGTTACATGTAATATTTATTCAATAAAATTTTGTTAGTAATGTAATTTATATGGAAAAAATAATGAATTACAAAACTAGTAGTAAAATTTTGAAACAAGCAGTCCTAAAGAAAATTAAAGATGAAGACAAAATTTTCTATGGTGAGCTAAAGTTTGACTAAGTGAGTTATCGTAGTGACAGTCCTATGTGGTGGAGGCAAGATGCTCACCAAAAACTATTCAAAATTTTAGTACAAATGTAAATTACTTTACAATTTTTTTGTGTGGAGATTAAGTTTCAAGAGAGCTTATTCGAGATCTTAATTAAAAAAAAATACTTCAGCAAATTTCATGGAAAGCTCCACTTCTAGTTTAGAATGAGATACACCCATTTTTAAAATGTCACCTCAACTAATATAAATCTATTTTTAGAATTGTAAAGTTTTTGATTTCCAAGTCCAATTTCAGGTAGTGAA